>JAQFXY010000870.1:0-15554 GCA_034693865.1 Ceratophysella sigillata | reverse complement strand
TATTATTGCCTTTAGGCATTATTGCTTAGGTATTATTGGTTTAGGCATTGTTGTTTTAGGTATTATGACATGGACCCATATTATTTCCGTACAAGGTACAATTCGTAGCCAGTTTGGCTTCACAACTCAGTGGGTGGCAGTGATCCATGGGCTGCTAGCATGTATGTATATGGTCCAAAGCCATGTCCACGAAGGTGGATGAGTCAGAGTCAGATGGTAGCATAAGGAAAGGTACAGACACAGAAGCTAATCGTAGACTTGTGGATTGTGGAGCTCTTCATCTTCATCTCACCAAGAAGGTGTTTCTCATCTCACTCGCACAGATATCTCATTCACTTCCACAACCTTGACTCGTCATAATTGTAATTAGTGGAGAAGAGGCAGCGTGCGTGAAGGGTTGGAGAATGAGCCATTAGTCAAGTCCAGCCCAGTCAGCTCTATGTACATAAATGAGAAGTTGGGGGGAGGGGCGGAGAGGTAGGTAGTTGAGCTGCTGAGTGACCACCGCAGTGACCTGCATGTACATTAAAGTGTTAATAGAAATAGTCTAAGTACATACTTCTCTCGGTCAGCATTGGACTCGGGATTCGGGATCTCCATTTCAAGTCCAGCTTGTATAATTAATTGTAAGTTAAACATACATTCTTCCATCTCACATTCCATATTTACGTCGTTCCTCCATGCTATGTGTATTGCCCAAGCTCATCTGCGGCCAGAGTAAGCAGTAGGACACGCTGAGCTGGTCACTGGTACATTGTACGTTGTGGTTGTCGTACGTAGCGATCAGCGATCACTAGTCAGTTCGACTCTTATGCAGTGGTTAATGGCAAGCTAATTCTGGTCCACAGATACTTACTGGAATCCAATCCATAGGAAGGGTCGAGTTGGGTCAGAATTGAACTGTTAACCGTGTGTGCGAATATTGTGAACTAGCAGCGTCAAGACGCCAACATATCAGTTAGAGCTTGTTTGTCAGTGATTTGTGTGCTGTGCTAGTGTCAAGTCAAAGGTTGAAGGGCTATGAAAATACCCGTGACCCGTTGCCCGTGAGTCTCCCATGACATGCCCAATTGAGTAAAACCTTGTATTTTATAACAGTCATTTAGTTGATATATCAATTTTTGGAGTATCACTCAGTACAGTACTCAGCGTCAGTGTAGTGCTTTATCCCACCCTTCTTGTTACAAGTTACAAGCCACCTTAGTGAATAGTGTGCTGTTTGCAGTTTGCACCAATTGGATCTCAAAAGATTTTTTTACGAAAATACTCTAGAAGAGCAAACGGATATTACTCTCTCAAATCAAAGCCTCACTCGACTCGACGACGTTGCGGCTAAGTTAGTCTTAATTTCTTATTTCTTAACTCAGTTGATTTAGCTAACTATAGTTTTAAAGAGAGAGGATTTGATCCTGAGCAGATAATATTTTGAATATATATTTTGTTACTTATTCTGCAATGAGATTTGACTTCAAAAATTTAAACACCTAGTTGGGCTGTAAGATTTTTGTTCTGCATTTTCTGTGGTTCATACGTGTAAGTAAAATTAACTATTTGAACTTAATTAGTTCAGTAAACGTTTATTGGGAATTTATGGTAATGGTAACAGAAAAACTACGTGAAGATTAGCAGATTGGGCGAGTTAGATATATTTATATGTTACTCAATACAGAACATATGCATTTTCAGCATTCAGTAATAACAAATAATGTTCCGATTAATAATGCAGTGAGAGAGTGAGAAAAACCAGATCTGGTTCTTCACCATAACCTCTGGTTTCATATTTCAATAGCCAATACCTTCCTTCGGGTGACTAGTCAATACTGTAATTACCAATCATGAGTTGATTCTTGCATAAAGTAATACTGTTCTTACTCTCCAAATACTATTGAACTCTTATTTTTCTCATTGATTACTAATCTGCAGTTTTTAAATTGTTAATGTTCGTAGTTAGTGTTGTATTATTGAGTTGCAAGATGCAGTATCTATCCTATCTATGTAGCGTTTGTACTTTGTAGTTGCACGGTTCCAACAATTTTGTACTTGTTGTGGTTCAGAATATTAACCATAACATAGTTGCATGTTGTTAGTATTTACCTACAAGCAAGGCTGCTTGCTTTGCATGTAAATTAAAGCGGACTGTGGACTCATAGTGTACAGACAGCTCATGTACTTACAGTCTGAAATATTACAACCATTGTAACAAATAGTTTATGATTAATAGGAACTGAATATGTATATACAACATACTTACATACAGTGTACCTAAAGTGGTAAGCCTGCATGCATGCCACTGTTGTTGTTCAACTCAATTTATTACATTAACAACATCAGCATCACCATCATTAGAGTTGACTCGTCATCACCACACTATACTCCTTGGTTTGAGTCTGGTCACAAGCTGTTGTATTTTTCCCTTTGTATGTCTGTTCTTTAAATCCTTTATGTTTATGGTATTCAAGTTTGTGCTCTATTATACCCAAACCTAAACCTGTTCAACCTACATATTTAATTATTGTCAGCAGTGAACTGTGAGTCGTATTTAGAGCTGCACTTACTGTGTCAAATTCGTAATCCGTCACAACTGTATTTGAGTCAGCCTTCAATTCAGAGTATTCCAACTTTGTGTGTCATTCTATACTTGCTGTTTAACTAAGTTTCAAAGTTGTGCACACATCAAAATGTGATTGTGAATGCGACACAGTTCATGTTTTGTGGTATGAACGGAACTGAAATGAAGTTGTAACGTGAGAATTTAATGAATATCGACTGCAATACACGCATTGTTATTGTTACACTGTCACTGAAGAATCTCAGGCAGCTAATGAATTGGTAGCATAAACAAACCGTGACTAGGGAAAGCCGAATAGCTGCATCGTCATCAATCACTATTTTTGTCAATGATAGTAAATACAATACAAGGTCAGGGTACACGTGAGTACATGAGTGGTGCTTCCTATCTTATCTGCTGTCACAGGTCACAGTTATGCCAACTATGTTTATTCCTAATATAAATTTTGTAAAACGTACGTAGTAAATGCTGAATGGGATGATAGTTTAAAGTGAAGAGGTAGTATCGAACTACATACATCATAAATAATATTAGAATAATTGGTTTTATCTAATTTACTAACGACATAAATTGATTTGTTGGAACGTATCAGCGAGAGGTTTTGCTGACTAGTGCAAAAATCGTTAGTTCCAGCCAAGAGGGGTTTCAAATTTTCCATCCGTGTCAATCGAAGTTTGTAAGATTTTGATTGAACGGCGAATGAGCTCTAAATTGTGTAATAGCGTGAGGAAATAACATATCCACCAATACATCAGTCAGGTAAACTTTTGTGGATCGATATAAAGTTTGTTATTTGTTTTAAATCTCCAGTTTACTTATTTTACTAGTAGAGTTTGGGTAAAAAGTTTTGTGGTAAACGCTTGGAAAGCAAAACTTGTCATTCTCGAATTGTCTGTGTGTTCGTTAAGTTACAAGACTGTCTAGTATTAACTTAACACCATGCTTTAAAGGACTAGAGACATGATATAACTTTTGCCCTCCTATACCATGAAACTGAAACTGTGTACACGACGTACGGAGCAAAGCTAGTTCCTAAATCCAAAAAATATCAGCGGCTTTCGTCGTGGTAAGCTTGTGGTTTATTGCAATCAATGTAGGTAGGAAGTACTATCTTTGTGGCCTATCGTTTATTAACTAGGGTATTTTAATTGGGATTGATTAATGTGTTCTGCTAAATTCGGTGCAGTTAGTATTACTCCTCAAGAAAGAACGGTTTTAACTTTTAACGGCTGCAATTACGATTATTTGCGCCTTTGTGTCTTGTCAATTTCATCCCGTTATTCATCGTTGATCGTATTGTCACAAAGCTGAACTGCTGACCTTGGCTGAGGTCAAAGAGTGGAATGTTTTTGGAGGACCGCAGGTATGAGGGAACAAAAACAATATAGAAATTGAACGTTCATGTTCTCTAGCTGACATATCTGTATAAGTATGACTTTACTTGAGCTATGGCTTTGATTTGATGCAGATAAAACATGCCTACTGTTAAACTTGCATGTTCAAAGTAATAAACTTTACCACTTCGGAGGACTAAAAAGATTAGCAATAATCTAAACCCGTAGGAACAATATGCACGTACTATATTAGTTAATTGCCTTAGTGACCTGGTTTACCTGGTACAATGCTATATTGGGTAAGGTTCTATTGTGAATTGGTGATGCATTACTGTGTTTCTTGTCCGCAGGTTTGTTATAAAAATAAGTAAAGTCCCTTGACTTGTTGAGGTTATGCCCGAAGAAACTTCAGATAAGGTTCCACGAGACGAGGAGTCAAGGAAGGAAGCAAGTCGTGTAGATACAGATATCCATATCGAGGATATTCTCAATTTGGGAGACGACAGCGGTGACCATCATTCTGACTCTGCTGCTGGGAACGGCCGTTGTCGTCCTGAATACAGAAGAAATCTGGAAGACCATTCACTTGAGTCCGTCTCCTCCGGTTAGTAGGTCTTTCAGAATTATTCAGCTTATTTGTCCATACAATATACTAATGATAGGATTACACAGTCACACGGTACACCTACTAATGTACCAAGTGGCTTCTAGGTTTTCTTAGTTTATATTTCCAGCTTAAAATATCAAATACGTGCTCTTGATCGAGCAGTAAAGACCCTATTGTGTTGTTGTAAGAATGAGGTATGATTTTTGTTTAATATACCATTTATCTGAATTTCCAGGTGTGTCTGACGACGCTCTAATGGCAGTAGCAAGTGGAAGTTCTGGCCGTGGCAGGCTATCCCTCTCTGGTCAAGAACATCAGCCTCTCTTGCGTCTAGATGAATGTAATTTTAATAACTTTCCAGGTAAGAACATCGTTTCCTATTAAACGGTACAGCCAAATCAGATCTTAATTGTCCATAGTATAATACTGTAAACAGGAACAAAGCTTAAGTGAAAAATAGCCGTTCTTTCATATTCGTGGTTTATTTCCGTTATTTATATATCCATCAAGTATGTGTAGAGTTTGCTTTTGGAGTGTCGATAAAAAATTTGAACATGCAACCACAAAATGGCGTGTAACTTGGCGTGTGTTCGTTAGTAACAGCAAAATTGCTGCAGTGCAAATTTTATTTAAACTTTAGTTTACCTTCTAGACTTTAGAAGCTTAACTCTTAGCACTCCTTTCGAAAGCTTTAACTCTTTCGCATATAAATAAATGACGTTTAAACTGTAGGTATTGTCCCTATAATTTGAAACTCAGCTTAAGAACTAGCTCGACAATCGACAATGTAGATGACGAAGCCTTTCCTTTGGAACACAATTGGGGTCATATTTCTCTTTAGTGTAGTTGTGCACAAATGTGTGGTTCCAGTGCCCTGCTTTCCACAAACATTCTAGCAGGTGGAGCTTTTACGACTTTCATTTCTCCATTGGAAAGTTCTCCTTTTTCATTAAAGTGAGTTGGTTCTGAGTTCTGAGTTGTGCGATTCGGTTTTATATAATGACTTGCCGTTTCAAAGCGTTTAGCACTCTACCCTACCTGTATGTTTTCCTGCCATTCTCCTGAGTCGACTTTGGAGCTCGGGCTCCGTCGCAACAGTTCGTTCCGTTCAAGTAGTTTCCTTGGCTGACTATCAGCAGCAGTCATTCAATTCGAGGCAGTGTGGGAATCTTATCAGTTAATAATACTATTCCATTTTCCAATAATCAGATTTGACTTGACTGACTGTCTTCCTCTTAACCTCGACTCCTTCTGTTCTGACAGACGATAGTGTTGAAAGTCACGGCGTTCATACTGAACTTATCGATTAATTAAGCAGTTATCTGTCCTGAACAAAGTTCTGACTGGATGTGTTTGTGGTGGACCTGAGAGGTTGAGTAATGGAACCTGATATGTGTGCCTATACTATTTTTAATCCCCATGAAATATTAGATGACCCTCACTTCAATGACCTCGTGCGACAGTCGGAGTTAGCCATTGACTGTGGAATTTTTCCGGAAAGGATTTATCAGGGTTCCTCGGGCTCCTATTTTGTGAAGAATCCCTCTGCCGTGAGTATCAAATATGGTTCAATCCGTGTTATCAATAATTTTGGTTATTCTCGCCATGCTTAATTTATAAGGAGCATTTTGGTGTTGCAGAAAACTGTAGCAGTATTCAAGCCCAAGGATGAAGAGCCATATGGACGTTTGAATCCCAAATGGACAAAGTGGCTCCATAAACTCTGTTGTCCATGTTGCTTCGGTCGATCTTGTTTAGTGCCAAATCAGGGTTATTTGTCAGAAGCAGGAGCATCCGTCGTTGACCAAAAGCTACAGCTTAACGTTGTACCCAAGACCAAGGTAAGACCGACCGTTGTTACGAAAATGCTTCTCTTCTCAAATGCATGCCGTACGTGTTATTCCACTCCGCCACGTCACTTCGTACAGAGTTTGAGTTGAGTTGATTATTTAAGTTTCTTTCTCTACGAAGAGTGGTTGGGAGGGAATGGCGTTGACTCATTTATTATTAAACAATTGAGGAGAATGTAGCTCGAAAAAGGAGTTGGATTGATTTTTTTTGTAATGGCTAAAACAGGTAGTGCGGTTAGTCAGTGAGACGTTCAATTACTTACGTATCGATCGGGAGAAGACTCGAGCCAAGAGGGTTGTATTTGAGCGATTCCCGGTAATAGGACGGCGTTTCCATAGAATAGGGCTTCCTCCGAAGGTAAAATTGTACGCTCGAATGATTCGGGATCTATTTATTTGTTTGCTAGAGCATTGTTTTATTATACTGGAAATTGCATGTAATTGATTTATTTCTTCTTGTGGAGTACAGAAGGGCTCGTATCAGATATTTGTGGAAGGATACAAAGATGCTGACTATTGGCTGCGACGTTTCGACACGGAACCTCTCACCGAGGCCGTACAGAAGCAGTTCCAGTTTCAATTTGAAAGACTTGTCGTTCTGGACTACATTATTCGAAATACAGACCGAGGAAATGATAACTGGCTAATTAAGTACGAAAAGCCGGACGTCAAGGAGACTATTGAAGAGGTAGCTACGCTATACGGTGTCACTGATCGGTCGGGCTTTGAGTATTTTGCTTGAAACTGGAAGCTAATTACGATTAAACTTTTTGTACATTTACAGCAGGAATGGAACGTGGTCAAACCTCCGGAAATCAAGGTAGCTGCTATTGACAATGGATTAGCATTTCCATTCAAACATCCTGACTCATGGCGAGCGTATCCGTATCATTGGGCATGGCTTCCCTACGCAAAAGTGCCATTCAGTCAAGAAATCAAAGACTTGGTCCTCCCGAAAACTTCTGACATGAACTTTGTTCAGGATCTCTGTGATGACCTGTACCTCCTATTTAAAGTAAGGAATTGAGTAATTGATTAGCCTTAATTCCATAATTAATATAATTCCATAATTTCCATAATGATAATCTTTTATTATTTAAAATGTGTGATTTTTTGAAAACTGTGCAGCAAGACAAAGGGTTCGATAAGCAAATGTTCGAGAATCAAATGGGCGTTCTTCGTGGTCAAATTCTCAATCTAAACCAAGCTCTGAAGGACGGAAGAACACCAGTCCAGCTGGTTCAAATGCCATCCGTAATTATTGAGAGGTTAGTTTGTAATTGTTGAGTATTGATTCGGTCTTGACCCGTTCAACTTAATAACTCCTGTGTTCATGATTCGAAAACAGGTCAAATGATTCTTCCGGAGGTCGTTTCCGATCACTCAGTGACAACTTTAAACAAAGGTTCCAATACGAAACACCACTCTTTTCGTGGTGCTAAGTGGGTCGACTAACCAAGGTCTACTGCATACAACGGTGATGTCTGAAATGCTACTGCAGAGAAAGTGCAAACAAAATTCCAAACACTCGTTAATAGAAACTAAAAAAAAGTAAATATCCTTTATATAATTCCTTAAAATTATTGTGCCGATATATATTGTGAATGAAAATACAAGATCTACCTATTTGATAATATGTATGATATTATATTCCTCTTTGTTTCTTATTCGTTTCTTTGTACATTGGTTCAGGAATAGTGAGTTGATTGGTATTTTGACTTATGGATGAATAGTATATTATATTTTTCAGTAGTTTTCATATGTAGATCCAAGGAGCTTCCGTGCCTCTCGTTAGGATTGAGGATTTTGATAATATTCTGTAACACAGAGCATGATTATTAAGTTAGTTAAATACAGGCTAGTCGTAATTATGAGTGTCAAATCGATGAGTCACCTACCTTCTACCAAACGGATGATCCATATTCCCGCTTATTCTCATCGCGGTCGTTGAATGGGAAGCATTTGACATTCTCAATTGGTGTGCATACTTGGTAGGTGAAAGGCAGATAAGCGTTCCGGTAGGTTGTTTCGTCATCAAACTTTGCATCGGTCATCCATCCACGCCGTCTTGGTTTGTAGCTTTTTGCAGTGGTAAGACATGGAGAGACGTAGTCAGATTTGTACATGGTTTGTCCGCTGAAGGGAGCACCCACAGTTGGGACAAAGAGCAGAGGATCCGGTTTAGTAGACATGGCTCGTTCATTCAAACAATGCGGAGGATAGTCCACTTTGTACGTGGTTCGGTCTTCGAGTGGTCCCAAGTTAGGGTCAATTCGTCGTCTCGGTTTCGTTGAATTCGCTGGCCGTCCAACCAGCCGCTGGTAGTCCGTCTTGTAGGTGGTACTATCATGGAGGTGTCCCTCAATGGGCTTGAACTCCTCCTGTTCGGACCATGAAGGCTTCTTGTACGGAATCGTAGGGAACGGAATGTAGGAGTACTTGTACTCGGAGGTATGCTGAACTTTCCCACTTGTGGGCCGGTACGGTATGTTGGGTCGAAAGGACTTGGCTGGCTCCCCGGGCTGCCCGTCGTGGAAATTCCGGTAGGTTGTTCGATCTGGGAATTGAAAAGTCCATAGTTAATTTGAACCAATAATTGTAGAAGTTTGGTTAATTGATTGAATTGGAAAGGGTTGCTTACTATCCAATTTGTACGGGATCTGAGTGTATTCGTAAATCGGTTTCAGGGACTCCGTTCTCTCCACGAAGTTCATATCAACGCAGCGTGGCTTTCTCTGTAATTAGAACACGGCGTAATTATTCAGTACCATCTCACCGAATTTCACAATGGTTAGACATTTCATACCGGAGTGTAATCACAAGCGGCACAAACTCCTCCTGCGCAACAGGGCGTAACAATGGAGGAGGGAAAGGGTTCGGGTGGCTGGTTCACTTGTCCCCCATTCTGGACAGCACAGTCACCCCCTGCTCCAAATTGGCTTCCCTGAGGGCACATCTTGATATTGACGTTGATTGGTGGAAGTGGACATGGCTCACCCCCGGAAGCCTGCTGATCCCCACCCCTGCTGGAACATTCATTAGAATGAGCAAATTAGTTCTGTGAAGTATTAAAATAGCTGGTAATTAATAATTGGCGTTTACCCAGTCGAACCTGGTGGATAGGTGGAAACTGGCTCTTGCAAGTGAACATTCACAAATTTCTTTCCATCGCAAGGTCCCATGCAGTTATACTTTGGATCTGAGCAGTAGGAACTTGGAACGCCCTTCCTGTAAAATTAAATCAGCACACTCATAATAACTTCATAATAATATCTCTGACCTGATTCACTATATATTATATACTAGCTGGCCCACGAATTAGTGCCAAGCGCTGATCTTTATAGCTGAACTGGTTACAACTTGTATACGGAAATATTGATTAAGTTGTGTTTCGAGACCGTAAATATTTAATGTCGAATTGTCAATCAGAAGTATAATTAAAAATTCGGCTGGAAAGAACACACAAACACTCACTACAAAATAAATAGGCTCGTTATAGGTGAAGATATTTGAGTATTGGATTCTGTTTAGGTGCTGCATGTCGTCAGATTGTACTTAACTCAAATAATGGTTGCAATCCCATTTACTATTTGAATAGGGCAACCTTTCATTGTTACGTTGCTCGGGTGACTCAACCTCTGTTGTTACAAAGCTCTTGTCGAAGTCAAATCGTGAAATTAGGTCATTGACTCGTATTGCAAACGGTAAAATTGGCAGAAGACGTCAGATTAGCCAATCAGAGGACGAAGCAAAATCATCAGACAGACGGATGAAAGAGAGACAGAGATACGCCCATACACCACAGAATCATTAGGCTCATTATATTCTAGGATGTTCCACTTCTATTCCATATTCCATATTTAATAGAACGATGTATGGTATATATTATATTTTAGTGTCAAACAAGGGTCCCACTATTTCGTTACAGTTACAGATCAGTTACAGCAGTTGTAGCTATCCCTTCCTCTTCCACTTTGTTCATCCGTTTAGCATGTGCAGTGCATAGTAACATAATTCACCTTGTAAAAGAATTATCGAGCAGTGTTTTTGGCCATTTGTTCAAGCTTATAAGATTACGGAGCATTTACTACGTATGCTAAACTGAAGAATCATGATCATGACGGTTGCTCGTGATATCCTTTAGTTCAGTGAAGCTCCAGAGCTCTTAAATCTACCGGATCCAGATAACAAGACAAATGAAACTGTGAAACTAGACTTTCACACTCGCTAAAAGTCAGTTTGAGATTGAGAAAGAGAAAATAAAATGGTATCTGCGATTCACTTCACTGAATGAGTCTGTCTGCTCTCTGAAGCCCAAATGCGATATTTGCATATACATACTAACTTCCACTCAGTTACGCAATAGACTTTCACCCAATACTAATTTCTGGCCAACTCATTGTGAGCAGCTCGGTATTAATTCATTGGTTTTACATAGAGAACTTGAGAACTACGTCTTACCCATAAGGCATCAAGCGGGGACCACAGGAGTTTCGGTAACCGCCACATTCCATCTTGGCTAGATTAGTTGGATTCTGGAGAGAGAAGATACGTTTGTGTTGGATTCGATGGAAAAATGGAAAATTCGGGAGAGGTGAACGAATTAGTACGTCCTCTTCCAACGACAGCTAGATAACAACTGAAGAACATCAACAATCACCTCACTATCCACAATGTATTCTGGCTCAACAATCACAAGTCAACATACCAGTGGTTGCTATGACAACTTAGCTACACTTTTTCAGTGGAGCATATGTACCAATCTGTCTGTAATCTGTGGCTTACCTAAATCATATATCATATTGAAGTTGGGAAACTTAGATTTGCATTGTGTGCAGTTTAAGAAGGCTGTATTCAACTAACTACATGCTGGAGTAACGACTGGGATGGTATAAAATAATAGGTAGCATTTAATCACCCAAAGATGTACACGACGTGAATTCACGTTGTATTCCCATAGTGGTGCTTCCCATTAACGCGCCAAAAATTCCTATTACGGCGTATCTCCATAAAATCATCGCAAAAATTAATGTGATAAGCACTGTGTAGTTGTTGCTACCATGGAACCTGGAGAGCTTTTTTTATGTATGCCAGCCCACTGCCATTTGTAAACATCTCCAAATGAAGGGAACGAATCTGTCCACGCCTAATGGGCATACCTAAGCCAATTTCATCCTTCCTCTGGCATTTTCTTATGGCTTTCACAGTAAAACTGCCGCATTGCTTTGAAATATGAGCCTAAAATTGTCGATTATAATTTGTCTAGTTGGAGCTACGGACATATTGGAAAGAGGAAATAATTTCTATTACTTTTATGAATGTGTTTACCAGTAGGTACAGGTACATTACCAATTTGCCCATTCATCTTAACTACAATGCAAATACATAATAGAATCCAAATGACATTTATTGCCTTCGCTAAGCAGTCCATCACCGTTATTCGCTTTACTTTCACGACCATGCTGGGAAGGAAAAAAGACTGAGCACACCTGGAACCTGGAAGAAGAATTTTAAAATAAGAAATGGAAGGCTGAGAATGTAGCGGCTGATACAGTAATATTTATACTTTTATTTGAATAACAAAAGCAAATATAGTTCCATGATCATCACAATAATAATTGGCGTTTGAATTTCGATCACGCCGAGTTTACTAGGGTAATCTGTAGAGTTCTGTTGAACCGGAGTTACTGTGTTCTTAGCTTTCCATTAACTTCTAGTTACAGCCCAGAGAGTCAGTAAATACAATTAAACTTTCTCCTACCTATTTACTCCTATGTACTTGTACAGAGACCTAAAATGTTAAGATCCTTAGAATAGTAATGACATTTTTACTGTAAATAGCTCAGGACTTAGTTCACACCCTTTCCAATCTTCATATCATACATTAAATATAAATTGAAAGCTTGACTGTACAAAAGGCGACGCTCAAGTCTCATCGCTTAAAAACATACTTACATGATCAAATACACGGGGAAGCAAGAGGATGCATACTTACTGTAGGCGACTATGGGGAACTGAACTGGGTTTCATTTTACAAAAGGGTGTAGGCGTAGCTTAAAGAGAGCAAACAGATCGCTACATAAAGTATTATACGATTCGTAGAAGTCATGTTGGGCTTCTAAAATGTGCTAAATATATTCTAGCTCTAGTACACAATACGGTGCTTGTTCCTGCAATGCTCGAGCAAACAGAAAAGGTGTAAATACTATTGATATGGCAATATTAGTGTCAAAAGTAATACGGTCCTTGGTAACAACAAGGAAAGTGGATTATGGCCATAAAGGGAACCGCAGATATAATTCGGATGGCACATTAATTTAACTATCCAGAACTATGATCACCGACGTATCTATAGCATAGCAATACTACACAAACATAAACATGCTACAATTTGTATCGTGAAGCGCTTCAGTCATAACTACAATACACATCTGGACATTTTCCGTAGTTCTAATACAAATAGACCTTAATCATTAAAGATCGCTAAGCCTTTTGTCAAGGTAAGAACGTCGAAATAGCTAACAACGAAAAAGTTCCGTGTGGAAAAGTTCGTTAGAGAGTTCCTTGGAAAAAAGTATTACCTTTTTAGCCTTTGACCTCAAACGGTAAATTGTGGTCAGCTTATGTAGATTAAGTCAGTTGCGCTATCGTACCATGAATGTATTTTAATCGAGCAAACTTCTTCGAATCAACTTATCCGTGGGAATTACTTCGCAGGGAACTTTTTCGCTTTAGCGCTTACAGTGCGTACCCTTTGAATTAACTGAGCCAAATCCAATAGAAACAGTGACACTCACTACACTAAACAGTCCATGGAAGTCAATTATGACATTGAATATCCAAGGTTTCGTGATGAATTGAGAACAACTGAGATCATTGTACAATATAAAGAGCAAGGCCATGAGCAAAATAAAAGGGCATGCTGGAATATCAAAACCTTGATACGTATAGGCCAAAACTAGTAGCTACTTTAGTCAGTCAGTTCAACTATTTGTGTGAAATGAAATAGTATTCACTAGTGAGCGTAGTAGGTCTTAGTTCTGGAGGTACATCGGTATAATTCTAGTAATCACTCAATTACGCCATTCTCTCAAATTCTCGTCTCTCTCGCTCAAAATAAAACGGGCCTTCCTCCACGTCTCTGAACAGGCGAACGTATTAGCCTAGACCTTAGAGTAAATTCAAGCAGTTTGAAGACAGGCAAAAGTATTATATTTGAACTAATATCGATAGAATTAGAAGGATATGGCAATGATTTTATTTGTCGACTAGTATGCTACTAAATGACTTGTGCGGCTCAGGAAGTAGTTTTTTATATTAATGTAATTATAGTAACTATTTCTAACTTTTAAGTAAATTCCATTCTACAGAATGGCTCACAGCGAGCTTTGCTAACAATTTCCATGATAAAAAAACGCCCAAATTGCATTTTCCTTTTCTCTCTTAAACTGTCCAAATCTGCATTTGTAAAAACTGAATAGTTGAAAATCCCGTATAGCAATGTCGCCTTGTAATCTCATATTATTTTAGGATTATATTCTTTAAGATTTACTGCTTTGGAAAATGTTGCAGCGTACGATTTGTGTTGTAGACGGTTTAAAATTGAAAACTAAAGATACTTCTGACTTTTGTTTCTATTTTATTCATGTGTAGCGTATGTTCATTGCTGACCATCCATGTGTGCCATTCCTTGGAGTTTTGCCGTGGACACTTACTGGATGAAACTTTTTCAAGGATAATATTTTCGTAGATGCAATTCTTCCATTCAAATCTGTGTAATGGATGGACATGAATATGTGAAATTGTGTCATCTTTGTACTGTGAGCCACTCTGTACGTCTGTATTTGTGTACAAGGAGGGAAAAGTGAGGGTGTGAAGAAAGGCTGACTTTGCTCGTGTCGGGCTTAACACTAGAGACAGTGTAAATCGTAGCGGAGAAGTGTGTGACAAAGGGAGAGATGATAATGTTGGAAATTAATGAATAGTTTGGAGCATAAAACCCGTTTTTTCTCTCTCCGCCTTCTCACACCTTCTTCCTCTTTCATCTCTCTCTCAGTTCTGGATTCTGGAATGGAAATGGCGAGAATGAAAGACAGTAATTTCAATACAAATCAGGAGATTGAGAGACGCCCGCCTCTCATCCTAATGCTTTCTCCAGCTACATCCAATTCCGCGTCTCATCCAATCCCCAATACAATGGAGAACAGAATCAATTTGTAAATACGCTATGTTGGAGTTAGCCTACGAGGGTAGGTAACCAAGGTTTTGCTCAACGCATCTGGTTCTGAAGTTTGGTAAACAACCCTTAGGTTCAAGGTTAAACATGAAGTATGTCACAGCTAATACTGAAGTAGGCATGAGCTGTTAAGGACGAGTTATGCCCCTCCGGCCTCAAGTGGATAGACAATTTCGACATTTTATTCTCTGATTTACAGAGTGAAACACAACTCAAAACAACTAAACCGCCACTCTAGCATAAACATTAGACCATCATTTATGCAGCTTATTTGATTGATGTTTACAATTAATCATAACCCAGTTGGCTCTTTCAATACACACTTTGTTCAACATAATTTGTTTGCAAGTGTTCATTGGAGGCTATTACTGGCCATCAATTATAAAGTATGTTTTTAACTGGAGGCCTGAGGTGGAGGGACATAACATGTTTCTAACCTATAACCAGTAAATTAAAGGGTTTACTACTTCTGGAGTGTAGGCATGATTGTATGAAATTCGGTCAATCGCTCATTGCGTTGGACTGATTTCTGGGTTTTTAGTGACTAGCGGTGTCTGGATCAGGTTGGAGCCCAGCCAGGTATTTGGCATATTAAATATAGAGAATTAGGAGAAGAGCGAGGCTGTATGCTATGAGCCTAGGCATACTTCAGCCTAACAATGCTCTGACATGACTGTTGTGCCTCGTTTGAGGTATGTAGTAGGAAATCAATTTATTTGTTGTAAGACCTGAATACATAAATATGAAAGGGCCCGAAACAGGACGGACCTGCAGGGGCGCCCGCAGCAATGGGCAAGGTGGGCTGTAGCCCACCTGACGATTTTCAGAAAAACTACTTTAGTACCATGTTAAACACTTATTTATGCTGAAATAAATATTGCAGATAATTAAACTACCTAGTGGTCGCATAAATAGTGTTAGTAGATTGGACGAGTGTAACTCAGCGAGGTTTAAGAAT
>JAQFXY010000869.1:0-15555 GCA_034693865.1 Ceratophysella sigillata | reverse complement strand
GTGTACATACATACATCCAGACATCCATCCATCCATCCATCCATCCATACAAAGTAACGATTTTATGTAAATGGATTAACTTTTTCAAATATTTCCTTTTATCTTCCTTCCCTTAAGGATTACTACTTCCTGATTAATTTCACGAAACCATAATATTGATGAAGCGAGTCAATGAACCGTAATTTTCATATTACGGCTAGTCGTATGGTTCTAGAAAATTTCCTTGGTGAAAGTAAAAGAGCTTCTGTGTAAAATTCCACACATTTCAGTACAAGTATACCGATTCACCCAAAATTAGAGTCCATACCAAATGCTTACCAGTATCTTGTAGCAAACATGAGCGTTAGTTAACTAATCGTGATTAAGCTTAATTTCAATTTCCCCTTTGCGGTTTCAAAATTCAAAAGGTAAGAAAGACATCGTCAACTGTAAGCGCCTATGGAGAAAGTTTGCAAGTACCCGCGTACTCAACACTGTGCGTGTTTGTGATATTTCGTAACCATAATAACAGTGTCTAAATCAAATTAGACTTGCGGCCTTCTTAATGACAGCGGAAGCAATGTCACGTAAATCGAATTCTATACATTTATTAACAAGCAAATACGATTAATTCTACATAGGTAATGTTTTAGAAGTTTCAGGGTTTGAGTGATTTGCACTGATGGACGGGCTGCTAGTGCTGAGCTGAGTGAGGGCCTGTGCGTAAGCACTTGGGTTTTAGTGGGTGCTGGTTAGCGGGCGTATATATTGGAAGGAGCGGAGGGTGTTTGTTTGGTGAAAGGAAGCCCATTCCTCTTCCCGCCTTGAGTGCTATAAAGTGAAAGTAGATTTTGGGCGAGTGGAGAGAAAGGCATTAGCGGAGACCAGGACCGAGCCTCGTCCTCGCATTGTCATGCTGGGAAAGGAGGCGGAAAATTAGATAAGTTCTCTTTGTGTCGCCTCGTCTGTCTCCCACAGGTCGAGTCTTGAATAATGCAACAATCTGCCTTGAATGGATTCTTCGACTTGGATGGACCCACTCACTCCGCACCAGTCTCAGGCCTTCCTTCCTCAAACACCGCCTTTTCTCATACCTTCCACAAACACAGCGGCGTCCTCAGCCTCGTCACTCACAAATAATATCTATCTGGCTTACGTAATTCTACCGGCCTCAAAATAAGTTTATCACATTCAACCTAACCTGACTTCAATGACACGATTCATTTAGATTAGTTCATTTAGACTTAACTGAGCCTAACCTCAAATTTTCAGTTCGAGAGCAAATTGTAAACTTGAATTGTTTAAGAGAGCTTTCTGCAAAGGGAATTTTTTCGTCGTCCTTCCCCGACAAAAGTAGCGCAAAAACGAAATACCGGAGACGGTGCCTTTTGCTTAAGTATGCCTAATTAATTCATGATTTGTATAAATGAATCCAGAATGCAAAAATACGCTTTATCAAGAATAATATATTAAATTTCTTAGTAGGTACTTAAATACAGTTTTCTGTATTTTCTTCTAAGTAGGTACTATTGAGTACTTTACTCGGAATGCTATTCGTTAGCGTTAAAATTGAGACATCAAGGGTTGAAAGCATATTCAGCTTCGTTCAGTGCGACGTAAAAATTTGTTTTGGAGATGCCAGATGCAAGTTAGTAGAAATATAATTATTACTGCTCCTTGTGCACTGGCAAAAGGATTATGTGTAAGTTTTAGTTTCAACGTATTAGAAAATTCGCAGGGTTACAGATTTGAGCCGAATTCCCCCAGGAGTGGAAAGCCTGGACACGCCTGTAAGAAGATTTACCAAACTTGTTTTCTATAGTTCCGATTCCGTGTTGGGCTGAAGCCGAAAGTGTGAGCTGGTGGAAGGAAAAGGAGTGAAAATGAGTGTGACAAGAGAAGCTGAAGAAAATGAGATTTCGTGAAACGAATTTTATGAGATAGAGAGGAAAAGTATCTCTTCTTTATGGCACAACACAACTCTCCGTCTTCTCCTCCACTTTTATTCATGTCATGTCAGCCTATTTTCCTATTCCTAGCGGATTTACAAGAAAAAACAAATCAAAAGTACAAGGCCCGAGATTTGATTCCAAAATTCAGGGAAAGAGGAAGATAGTCCTAATGTATATTGTCATAATTTGAGTCCATGTTTACGTTTCGACCCTGGAAATGATTCGGGGAATTCGAATTTCAAACTTGAGTCTTCTCGGCAGCTCTCCAAATCCAAACTTTTATTTTTGTTTAGTTGTTTGGGAAAATGTTGGTGTTCCTACACAACTACATACATACAACATACGACGACGACGGCGGCAGATTGAGCCTAGGCTATGAACCCTCTCTTGGCAATGCTGCATGCTGTGCGGTAAACTCTTGATAGGTTATTTTCTACTTGGATGAACGTTTCAACATTTGTTACTTGTTACACCACTCGGCCCTCTCATATCATTCTTTGAATCCAAATCCGTTTCTATTATTGTCGAGTGCTTAGAATTACGAATCAACGAATCAAGAGAACTTGAGTATTACTCGGCTTAATGCAAACATTTTTGTAGCTTAAATTACCATTGCTGTGGAAAATGTTTTGATATGTACGCCTGATTCGATTTATTTTATTCTAACTTGTTCAAGCACTATTCTTTAGTAGATTCCGCGGATTATAAAATGGACCACATTTCAGCTTTTCCCTACGTTGATGGAGAAAACTATTGTGACATGACATGACCCGGATTAGAGATTATATGGACGATTTGCACAGTTGCACAGAGTGAAAATATGAAATTATTAACAATATCGAATTATTGCGTTAAAATATCCCTATTGTTCACTACTAAGTGAAATGCTGTAAGAATATGGTTCTTAATACTGGAATTGTGTAGCCTTGTTTCACCGTGACATGTGTTTAGTCTTCATTTAAAGCTTACAATTGTATAACAACTGGTTGGTAAGGCAAAATAAGTAATATTTTGAAATGATGAATAACAAACAACCACAGCTTCTTGCAACGGATTCATGTTCTGAAAAGCTAGTTACGCAACACTTAATAATAATAATTGATTAAAGTTCTGAGTTTCTTCTGAGACTCTCCCATATGCGTCTTTCATAGTGGACGCAGTTTAATAAAGACAGAGTATTTCAATTTTTTGTAAAGCAGGCCATCATCATGGTCCATCGAAATCTGAAAAAAGAGCGTGAGGAGAAGGACAAGTCCCGGAAGGCCGTCCACAGGGCTTTCTACGTCATGCACACAATTGCTGTGGTAAGTTTTCAACGAGAGTTAAGGGATGGTTTGTGTTTGAGCTCACGCGCCATGCAGGCGTATGTTACAGCTTGTCCGAAGCTTGAGCTGCTCGCCTGAATCAAGCACTTGACCGTCGTTGGAAAGCTGACATTTCAGAGAGCAATATATTTTAGTTCTGCGGTTGATCTGGGACCCTTATGGGATCTTAAACACACTGATTTTGCAGATACTGGAATTCGATGTAATTTTTGTGTGGTTGAGCTAATCTTAATGCCGTGAATCAGGGTCAAGCAGTTTTACATGTACCCGTTCACAGCTTCAAGTCTCATTAGTCCCAACCGAACCTTCATCTTAAGCTGCTGTTCAAATACTTGTATAAATTAAATATTGTATTAATTAGCTCCTGGGAATCGGTCTTTGTATCGTTGCCTACTTCTCGAAGCGGAGTGAGGCAACGACCATGGGAAAAATCAAGCTTTACGTAACCTTTACTCCATCCCTGATTTACAATATTTCGGGTGGGATTATATTTCTCGCTGTCGTCTGCGGAATTTTGGCCCAATGCTACAAGGTACCCTTCCTCTGGCTCCTGGTAAGAACAATTTCTCTACTTTAAGTCTCTTTTTCTTAATCGACTTCCGTCACAAAAATTAGAAAGAAATAGGAAATGGAGCATCCATAGTAAATCAGATAATTTAGTAATTAATAAACGTAAGTTCATTATTGATTAGTTTTGATAGCTCAGGAATGTAAATTATATTTGCTCGTATTAATTGTGCTAATTACATTTAAATTCTGACGAGTGATGCATACGTTTTAAAAAATATATATTGTGTCGATTGCTCGGCATTCGGTTTCGTTCATTCACTCTGTGACTCATGATCAGCGTAAATGTACAGTTGGGTACTCCGCAGTCTCCTGATCAGGATAAATATGAATATCTCTTGCTTCGTTATACACACCATTTCTATTGTTCTGATTTGTAGTTCTGTATTCTCATGTCCATTTCGTGTATGGCTGAGTTTACGGCAGCAGGAAGTTCGGTGAGTGCAAAGAACGCCGACAGCGTTGTTACTCAGAAGCTGAAGGAACTGATGGCTGATTACGGAAAAACGAATCGGAAGGAGCACATTGTGATGACTGAAGCTTGGAATGTGCTTCACCGCAAGGTTTCAACCTTCTTCTAAAAACATTTACCTTTCGTTAGTTTAGTTTCGCAGTAAAATAATTGAGTCCTGTAAAATGTAAAACGCAGTACAACTGCTGTGGCGTGAACAACTACACGGACTGGCAACACGTGGAATTCGGAATGACCAGCCTGCGTGTTCCGCCATCTTGCTGTCTTCCTGAACGATGGGCCGGGTTGAAGGAGCCCCCAAAACACTGTGGCCAGAATATGCTGCCGGATCACGAGAAGGCCAAAGAATTTATCTACGTTCGGGTACGAATTAATCTTGAATTTCTATTAAAAATCTTGTACGTCCACGTAAATGGCTTAACTAAAATCTAAATCAAACAACTTTTCCCAAAATTCTTCCCAAAATTGTCTAACGTATCTTTGTCCCATTTTTTTTACTACACCTTTTTGTGTTAACATCCAAATTGGAACAAAACAAGTAAATACGCTGTAATGGGCAATTTCTGTAAAAATGTGGGGAGAATATGTATTTTTTAAGGATAGGTACTCTTTTATTAATTCAATGTAAATAATCAGAAGCTGTCTGCTTTTCTGCAGGGCTGCCTCAATGAAATTTTGGGGAAATTGGATTTGCAACTCTTCATCATGGGAGTCTACGGCCTCATCGTGGCCTTGTTCACAATTATCGTCGTCATGGTCTCCTGCTTCCTT
Organism: Ceratophysella sigillata; assembly: GCA_034693865.1. Classification (NCBI taxonomy): domain Eukaryota; kingdom Metazoa; phylum Arthropoda; class Collembola; order Poduromorpha; family Hypogastruridae; genus Ceratophysella; species Ceratophysella sigillata. The sequence continues at coordinate 10,489 of JAQFXY010000869.1, read as the reverse complement.
ATTATTACCAAACGAGTCTAAGCTCAAGTCCGAAAACGGAACCGAGCCCCTGCTGCAATAACATATTACTATCTAATAAGCATTGAGTCTGAATCATTGAATTTAAGTCAAGCATAGCCGATCATTCAAATCTAATAATACTCTGGCCGAATAAAACCCTATTCAGATTACTTTGGCTGGCAGATTGTGGCTGAGCTCCCGAATTAATTCCGATATGACTTCCAATCCGGTAATCCCTTGCAAGGTGTTTTGTGCTCAAGATGGGAAGGAAGGTGGGGTAAATGATGTGAAGCTGATTAGGGATTTCGGTTTGAGGGTTCCTTCTGTTTGAGCAAAAGCTGAAGTGATAGGATGATGCTCTGTAGGGAAGGAAGTACTATAGGATAAATAGACTTGTGTGCAGGACCGGCTTCAGGGCTTCAGGCATCACAGCACAAAGGATTTCTGCATCCAAATCTGGTCACCAATCTAAACAGATACGCTATACGCTTACTTAAAATCGAACTGCTAAACTTTAGCGTTTCAATATCAAAAAACATTCAAATTCAGTCAAAAAGGAACAAACATTTTTATTGGTCCGTATTTCTCTATCTTTGATTTAGCAAAGGTCTAGGTAAGGAAACTTTAAAAAAATAGTCATCCTTTATCATAGCAGGCTAGAAAGCTCTTTGTGTATATTCTGTATCTAGGTATTCTGTGTACCCAGTTTTGGAATTAAGTAAACGATACTATGCGTCTATCATAGCAACTAAGGCATGAGTGAATTATTGAACTGAAACATATGTTCTTAACCTATTACACTTATCTTTAATTATTAGAGTAACGAGCTTAATAATTTACAGTGCATGCATATGTATGAATGACTGTAACCGTAGGTTCAGTGCTTAGCGCTGATTTCTGGGCTGCTAGTTTCTAGCACGTGCTTTATAGTTTTCTAAAATCAGAATAATTTTAATGATTTTCGTCTATTTAATATGAGCTGCAGCCTAGGAGTGACCATTCCCTGGAACCGGTCCTGCTCGTGTGCTGAGAGATTGGGGAGACTGAGCTTTAGCCCGAGTCTCGTAATCCGACGTACTAGTCCCTCGAGAACTTTCATCCGCGTCCCTGTCTACTTTCTTCTCACTCAACAAACCCAAGAATCCCGTCAGAACACACAAGGGGGAGAAAGGAATCCAGGCGTAAAATTCATAATTAGGATTTTCTAAACAGAAAAAGAGTTCAATCAATGCATGCAGTCCCAAGCTCGTCCTTCCAGGAAGAAATCATAGGATTACTTCTTTGTTATTCCAATCCAATACCGGACACGTCTTTAGAATATGATTACCAGGCATACAGCATGGCATATGCGAGTCAACACAGTACTCGTATGTCGTATATAATACTTAAAATCGTACGAATTTGTGCAAACCACTGAAATTAGCATAGGATCCAATTGAACAAACTCCATACAGTCGAGGGTATACAATACACTGTGGAATTAACACACCTATTTTAGTTTCCTTGTTATAGGTTACAACGTGATAAAGTTCAATGGTTCATTCCTGCTTCAGTTACTATGCCTTACGCCATGCTTCACCTGGAAGCTTAAGGTAATTTACTAAAATTCAAAGCAGGGCCACAGAGATGCATAGATACATAATTTAGCTGGTTCTACTTAAGGATGTTATGTATAGTGCATTATATGTTTGTCCTGTTACTCGTTCGTTGCTGTCTCATTTGTTTCAGTTAAATTATTTTAGATTAATAATCTAATTATTACTAATTTTTTTTTCTAGGTTTCGGCTAAACTTGCGAGACGATTATTTTGAATTGATTCTCGTGTTTATGAATTGCATTAATGCCTCTGTAAATTGGTAGTGTTGGGTTGCGGATTAGGCCTATCAACTTTTTTAGGCGGGTAAGAAGGAAATTATTTAAATAATTTAACCGATTAATTATTGTAAAATACAGGCAAAGTTAGTATATCTAGTGCCATTCGGCCAATTGGCCAGTTAATATTAACCATCACCATGCAGATCAAAATGTCCGGAAAAGTTTAACATAAAAACACGCAATCTGGGCTTCGTTGTTTTCCACCTATTAAATATTTTAAAATTACATTGTTTGTAAGCTCAGCCAAACGGTTGATATAAGCTCAGCCAAACGGTTGATATAAGCTCAGCCAAACGGTTGATATAAGCTCAGCTAAACGGTTGATATAGGCTGTCAGTTTAGGTTATCAAAATCAATTTTTTATAGCCGCTATTGGTTGAATCCTAATGTTCACGGACGGATAGTAAATAAGTTGCCGTATCGTAGATGCGATATTACTTCAATGTCGGATCCTTTCAATACGAATTTTTATTGGTTCTCTTTGCAGAAAAGAATAAGTTGAAGGCATGGATATGGAGCTATTATTGCCATCAGCATTGTTGTCTGTTGTTTCCACGTTGGTTGAGTCTCTGAAGGCTCAAACTGAACCTGATTACGGGTAAATAACGCAACACACTTACCAAACACTCTTTGTAAGCCGACCTTATGAGCAGTATTATGGTATTAAATGTAAATTAGCCATGTTAAGAGTATCTCTTTTCCTACTTTGAATGGTAACAATAAGACAGCAGGGTGGCGGCTTCCTTTTTCTCCAAATTCAATGTTGTACCAAATAAAATACAAGTTTTTTCGCACCGCAACGTTAATCCGATCCGAACTGACGAGTGGATATTCATACAGAGCGGCTTCTGCATTAGACGCCCAACTGTTCTTGTTTATAGACTCAATCCTTGTGTATTCGAAGGATTTACTGAGCAGATTACGTACTTTGGTACTATAGTCCGGTGAGGTACATGTTAGGAGTTGTAGGCTCCCAGCAGATTAGGAGTACATGCCCTTTCATTGGTCTGACCTGAGCCCTTGATGAAAGTTTGGTTTGGGATGTTTGGTCAACAAAAGAAACATGCTGCTGTCAGTTGGCAATTGACATTCCAAAGCCCATTTACTTTTGTCCACTCTCGTGTAAATGTTTGTGTATCACTGTCAGCCTAATAATGGCTAAGCACTCCAGCTTCCAGAAATGGAACAATGGGAATTATTCCTCATGTGCGTACAGTCCATACTATCCAGCGGGATCCTCATTTTGGAAAATTTATTTCGTCCGCGTAATTTCTATGAAATTAAGACGTATTTAGAATATAAGTATTGTGGCTTATTTTCACGCGCCAGTAGTGACGACAAATTACATTTAATGTAGTAGCTTAAGCTTAAACGGGTAGCTTCATACCTCCGAATGTATTTTTAAAATACAGTAAAAAATAAGCCAATGCATATTAAAACTGCAGTGCATGCGTTCTAAGCTTCAAAGTTGATTTGATTTGATTTATTGGACCCTAAAAATCAGGTTATTAAAGTTGCTTAGATATACGGAATTGATGACGTCATCAATACACGAATAATCACACACAGGAAGAATTGCGTATTAAATATTAGTTTGCATATCTAGAAGATACTTCTTCAGAGAGGAGTTAAAACGAGGTCAATGTCATAACAGCGAAAGCAAAAACAGCGCGGGTACAATAGCAGCGTGTGTACAATAAGAGCGAATTCAATAACAACGAAAACCATAACAGCGAGCTCAATTACAGCGAAAATTAAATAATTTGGTTAAGACTCTGTCACTAAGTTTGGAATCCATCATTACTGTTCAACTATTTATGTCGGTCAACTATGCGGGTAAAAATCGAGTGTGATATTTATGTCGGTTTGTGCTTCTTTAGTTATAATCCGTATGTCGATATTCGGATTTGCTGGAGCAGACAAATGAATCCTTCTTGTGAGCGAATGTTGTGGAGAATTTCGGAAGCATTCCTGTCACTGATTGCTTAATAGGAATCGCACAAAGTGATTGTTTTATATTCTGAAATAACATATCACAGTGTATTTCATCAGCTTATGAATTTTGAACCGAAACTGCAACTTTTTTATAAATTGACGGCGCGGACGACTTTGTGGATGATGTATGCACGGCAAGCAATTGTGTACATTTGCGTGCATTACGATTCTTCGTAGTGAGCTAGTTTGTACAATCCGACCATTTATAACTAATCCTATTTCTTAGCTTTAATGGTCAGCACTCAGACTCACGTAATGGAGTGAAAGAGGATACTTGGCCCAAACCTGGTGTCCATTAAAAGGAAAATAAGTTTTTGGTGCTGAATGTTTAAATAGAGCTTAAGGATTTGAGTGAGAGTCGAGCCAGTTATCAATAAAAAGCCGAGCTGACATGTGTTGAGAGTGTTGGCCTATATGAAATTGGACAAGGCAGGGCGATAGAGCCAGACCACTCTTGGTTAGGCATAAGTGAGCGTGTTGTCCAAGTCCGGGTATTTACGACCAACTGATGAGCTGGAAGCTGAAATGGAGAAACGGAGGACCGAGAACGACATATTCCATCTTCAGGGAATTCCACTTTTCAGGCGTCCAACTCGGGAGATCAGGAAAAATAAAGCTCATCTCGAACTGCAGGGGATAAATCACGGTCCATAGTCTCCAATACTTTGGCACTTATAGCCGTCCAACCTCAACTGCACACCGTCAATTTCAAACCATCACTTTCACACGGGCAAATTTCCCGACCGTCCGTTTCTCTTCCTTGGATTTCGCAGAGTCAATTCCCAATCGTACTGCGCTGCTGTACCGCAAAGTGCGGTCTGTGAGGTTAGGGACTTTTGCTATAAGGACAATGCCGGTATTTGGAAGTTCTGATCAAATAAGCCTTTGCGTTTTCTCCAGCTAATAATAATGTATGTACTAGCTAATAATAATAGTACGCAATTGACGTGGAATCATTGAAGTAAAAAGGTCTGAACAGGACTTTAGGTTGGACGTACTTGAGAGGCCAATATCCCTTCTGATTACGTCAACCAGAGCTGTTAATGGAGTGTGAACGTGAACTTAACTACCCTTTAAGTTTGGGAAAGAACTTTTGCACAGCTTTTAATTTCTCGCTTCGTCAACTCATGTCAGATCACAAACTCGGAATTAGGCAACCAACTCAAAACGACATAATCTTTGAGAATCAACAAGGTTCCTATACCGGGCTTAGGAATTCAACAGCAGATGCATTTTTTTCAAAGTTCGACTTTTGTGCGACTTTGTTCAAAATTTTGTAAACTGAGTCGGTTTGTGTTGTACACTGGCATTCGTGTTCCAGATCCTGTCGTTGGTTTGATTGGTTAAACATTTAAGTTTCTAGCTAATTAAACTCAGGATCTAGGGTTTAGGCTAAGCCTAACAAGCCTCGTAGGGGCAAGAATTCACGAATAATAACGCCAATGAACATTTAATAATTTATCAACATAGAGATGAGCTGTTGTGGGTATTTTAGCCAAGCCTACGACATAGTCACTTGACGTTGAGGGACCTTGCGGAGAAAGTGTCGTTTCCCTTAACTCGTCCCGATCTCTCTTTTCTGTCCAGCTTTGGCCGTCTCCTTTTACAAATTCTCACTTTGGTCCTCTACTTAGCTTCCCATTAGTCTGTCGTAGGCATTTGTCTCTCCTCTGTGCCACTTTCCTTGCTTCTCCCACACTAGGGCATGCAACGGCTCGATTTTAAGATCAATGACCTGAGCGGATCATTTCTAGTTGAAACTACCTATACGACTTCAACTAATCCGAAAGCCGAATTTCATTCAGTTTAAACGAGGCTGAGTTGAATTGACCTGAAAAGTTTCTGACCGGGTGACCGCTGGAAATCCGAACAGACCTGGAACTTGTTTCCCGGGTAAACAATATACGTGTAATATTGCAATTAAACTAATCTAACCAAACCTAACATTAAAATATTTAAGTTTTATTGTTAAACCTAAAACTACAGATTTTGAGGCTGCCCTTTTTAAGTCAAGCTGCCTCTGAGTTGCAATTTGGCTTATTGCCTTTCCTTGTGTAGCCACATCACTTATTGCCCTTCATGTTATTACTATTTTGATCTTGAGACTGTTTAAACCAGGTTAGACTATTTAAACGAGCAACCTGACATGAAATCCCAGGCTCGTTCACTGGAAACGTATTAAGTTGGTCCCGAGGCGTTCAGTTGAGGTCAGAGTAGAGAATACATGAGCTGAGCAGAAATCGTAGCCGAACTGTTGTGTGCCCTAGTCGCCACTTTCCCCTGGCAAGTCTCCAGAGTCTGATCTGGGGTCGTGGTCGAGAAAGGAAAGGAGACTGGAGCCCAAACTGAGTTTCTTCCACACACTCTGGCCCTATAAACCCATCAGGCCTAATACGCTTCCGCCAAGTCCAAAGTAGGCAGAGCCAAATCACCCAAAGTACTTCTTCAGTACACCCCAGCCATTATGCCCTTAATACAACTACTCAGATCATAAGTAAAAGGACTCAAGACTCACACCCGGCCTTCAAACAAACACACGAGCTGACCTTTTCTCCATTACCTACTCCACATCTCTCCTCCACTAAACAACTGGAGAGCAAAAACTAAAGCCAATTTCATCTCCTTTCATCTTTTCCCTATTTTCCACAAAAGCTCAAAATGGTTCACAGGTCTCCAAAACACACTTCCCAATGGAATTAAGCCATTCACATTCTCCACTACCCAGTCTCCTGTTATTCATGTAAATAAATACGCAACATACAGAGCTGCTCCCTACACAACGGACAACCAGCTTTTATGCCATTCATGTATTCTTCTCTACCTTTGCATAATTTGATTTTTAACTCCACGCTGCTCCACATTTTCTTTGAAACCAGTCAATTCAGAATGCGTGAATATCAAAATAGCAAAACCAGCTCAGCGATCATACCGTATATTCATGATTAACGGCTCTGAACGTCCTGAGACTGGCATGGAAATCAGGAAATAAAATCTCCGTTTTTCTGATGCATTTACACCCGATTTTCTAATGTACCGCAGCGCATGCACCCTCTCTCGTCCATCAACACCCACATGCTTACAGATTCTATTGTCGAAAGGACCATCATGAACCCTGTTGCGCCTATATTACTCCTGATGGCTTCAAATCCAATTCCGAGTCCATTAGTTTGACTCGATTTTCTACGAACGTAATAAACAAGGTGTCCGAATGCCAAATCTAACAAGCACGTATACAATAGTATACTACAGTTATAAATAATTGAAATAACTTCTATTATAGCGCATTTATCTTTTTTTACTATAGCGTTGCAACACACATTGACATCGATTGTACTGATTAAATGAATGCTTTTAATTAAATTTTCTTTCAGTAATTCAGGGAAGCTAGATTTCATTGGGCTACATTATTCCTCTTGTTTACATTGTTCTGAAATCATTTGATTTATGGTTTCCTTGGATTTAAAAAAATCAGGTTTCTGAATAGTCGGGTCTTAAATGACGTAAACAATACTTCTAAAGAGTACAAAAGTAGAATAACTAAAATTAGTTTTGGGTTGGTAATCTAAATGGAGGCTGAGAATGCTCGAACTTGCTCTTGCAGGATCTACCTTGAATTCTGTGATGATCTCCATAATGAAATTGTGTGGAATATGGTTCTGGTTGAAGAGTTGAGGGTCGCTTAATGATTCGCAACCGATTTTCACTCTTGTTCTCCCTTCCCTCTCGTCCTGAGGCTCATCCTGCTCATATTGCGTGTCAGTCTCTGCTCATTCAGCTCATGCAGCCTCACTCTTAATTAATAGAACTTTTATCTATTCATTGGGACCGTGTGCGGAGCTCAGGTAGGCAAGGGAGGCTGGGGCTGAGGGAATACTCTGGGGGTCCAACCAAACCAGATGATAACAAAAGGGACTCAGCCATTCACTTTGGAGCTCATAATAGGAAAAAACAACAAATTCTGGAGGCATCCATGACGTGCGTGTAATATTATAAGGCGGGATCGGGTTCTATGTAATTTCCCTCAGTTTTAGATTATTAGTCAGAATTAAACGAGGTTCTCCTGCCTCGTCGGCGACTTGAGCTAAACGAGGTATTTAGGCTCCAACAACGTCAGAAGAGATGGAAAGACCTCTCATTATCCTTCTGCAACCTTCCAGTCCAGCAGCTCTTCCACAACATCACTAACACGGATTGGGTGTCTTTAATTATTTCCTCAGTATTTAGCTCAGCTTTGCTGAAATGCTTCATTAAGAGCTCCGTTTGGTTGTTTTGGCTCATCGTTAAGGTTCAGGGACTTGGAACAGGAGGCATGATAACGTTGGAGAGAGAACCGATTGAACGTTTAGGTATATACGCTCAATAAGCCATAGTGCAAGGAGATAGATAGGTAGGTAAGTATTTCGATTAACGAAATTAAAAATAACAGAATAAGGTTAAGAGTACCAGGAAAGTTTAGAAATAGGAATGCGAAACTCAAAGTTATCCGAAACGTTCAACCGTGTATTTAAATACTAGTGAGCCCACGAATCATTGTTATTAATATTTTTAAAGTGAGCCCTTGGTGTAACCAATCGGAAACGGAATATAACAGTCAGGCAGAAGGATGTGCATCAGAATGATTAAGCATATTATACATAGTATACAGTGTTTCGGAGCTGAATTTAAGACTGTCTCGATTATTGACAGCAAGCTATTTGAAATGTGAGCACATGAGCATAATCCTGAGCCCATCTGACCCAAAGTGTCTTAGTTGCTCCGCGCGGCGTTAAATAATTCCTGGCAGCCGCTGCCTGGTCCGGATGACCACTATATGGGTTCCGTTAAATATATTACATATCCTCTCCGGTCAGGAGCTGCAGTAGGCAAGTTTCCGTTATACACCCAAAGACTGATCTATTTTCATTTGTCAGAAGTCCTTGCATTCTGCGTCATAAGCGCGGAGTTGTTTCATTTGATTGCGGCACTCTGCTGTCAGTGGATCGGAGGAGAAAAGAGTTAGTGGAAAGGTTGTTTGGATTATGCCGTGATGAGGCTTTTGACAGAATGACAAACTAATTGAAATAATGAGGGTGATGGCCAGAGGGTTTGTTGATGAAGAGTTGGACGGTGAGTTTGGGACTGCTGGCAGAAAAGTTGCTGGTTTGAATGGGTGAAAGTCATGGATAATGGATGGATTGGGCTGAGAGACTCCGCTCAGTGCGGCTCAAGAAGGGGAAAAAAGGAGTTCATAAAAAGCCCTTGATGATGAAAATGAAGGAGATCAAGAGGCTGAGAGAGATGAAAAGTAAAAGTTCTTTTCATGTGACATTATATAATATTACATTCTGACAAAGTGAGAGGCCTATATGGGTCGAGTTGGGATCTTCTGAAGCTAGAGCCCAACTGCCTTTTGGACACAGCACAGCACACAGCTCCAAATAATAAACTACAAAGAGACTTCGAGCACAAACTAGCCAGGAGCACTCATTTCTCTATCTTCCTGCCCAAAACTCAGAGTTAGTCCAGAGTTAGTGCCAGATTATTATCTATGTATTTCATACACTGAGCGAGGCACAGCGAGTTGGCCAGCCACAGCCGTTCTAGACAAATGTTGGGAACCGGGTTTGACGGGTGTCTGCGTTAAGCTGTGCATTGGGAGGAGTGGCTGGAAATATGGCAAGTACGGTTGGTCAGGCTCGGTCGTTGCTGGTCAACTGGGTTAAGAAGAATTAGGGAATTCGGAGATGAAAGCAAGTCGTCCTAGTTTATTCGTTCGTCTGAATGTTCCATTTGATGATGAAGGGGAGCTTGAGTCCAGGTCTTGGCTTGAGTGAAAAGAATCAAAATGGATATTTTCAATTAGCGAAGAGACCACACAAACGTCGGGCGGATTATGATTGTTAAACCTCTCTTCATCCACTCCGCACTATCACCACATCAACAGCAACCCGCAACGTCCAGTTCTATTCATTGGAATTAAAACGACTTATGCGTGTTACACAGGGAAATATTAAAACCGAGACCTCGTTCCGTGCAGAGAATATACTTCCAAATCTTTTTTTGACGGATATTTTCGGTGGGATATGGATTATTTTTGATTCGGGTCTGTACGATTAACGCTAGAAAGTAAAGGCAGCAAATATGAAGGAAGTGAGTAGGTACCATTCTTTGCCAATTTGAACGAAGAATTTCATTAGGTTCGTCAAACGTTTCAAATTCTCGAAGAGGCATAGGTGTGGCATTAGGTAAAACATAGGTACGGGGTGTCCCAAATCTATGTACGATGTATTGGCTGGACGATATTATACAAATGTGGCAGGTAAGCCCTGGGGATTTCAAGCGTATGAGAAGTAATTGCGGAAAAAAAGCGTTCTGATATCCCTAAGAATAAATAATTCGATAACAGGTAACGGATCAAGTACTCTCTGTTATAAATACTTCCGCACATGGGCAGTCGGACCAAAGATGCCGCAAGTGGGTCATCCCTATTTTGGTACACATCTCGTGTGTGCCCCACCTGCCTGGTGGGCACACACGTTACGTAACGTGTGTGCCCCACCATGGGTTTTTGCTTCTTCCTCTCATCTCCATATGTCGTAGTCCGTGTGTCGGCATTTAGAATATGTAGTTTGTATGAATT
>JAQFXY010000868.1:0-15582 GCA_034693865.1 Ceratophysella sigillata | reverse complement strand
ATGTAATACATGCAAGCTCAGATCCATCTCAATTCTCTCATAGCTGATCTGTATTGTGCTAAGTAGAGGATTGGGTTGGATGTTGGATATTCCAAGTGAAGTGAATTGTGCTGGATGTTTAGTGATGGGACTGAGTAGTATTGAATGTATGATCTGGAAGAGTAGGGAGATAGAGACAATAATTATTGCATTTTTTGTGGAAGACGGGGAATGAAGGAGCTGATCTGAAGCTGGGCGAGCTCTAGCCTATATAGGATGTATGTTTTGTTGTGTGGCAGGCAGGGGCGTCTGTGGTGCTGGGCTGGTTGTGCTGTAATTGTGTGAATGTATATGGAGTGGTCATATCCTCCTTCCTCTCTTCATTTCCATTCTCACAAAGTCCCACAAGTCCTAATGAAGCTGGCTGGGAAGAAAGGAAGAGGAGAAAGAAAGGGGAAGAAGGCTTCGCTACGAGCTAGCACTACGACGACATACGATAGGCTAGGCTAGGAGAAGCCCGTCTCTGCCTCCATAGCACCAGCATTACTACGCTAGGAGAGCAGAGCGGACGCCAAAAGGCATTGACTCGCCATATTGACTACTCAACACCACTCGACCTCTCCACCGCTCACTCACTCTCCCCCGAATCCAGCACAGCCGACAGCACAGGACACACCGGCTCTGCACAACTCCAACACAACTACAATTAACAGGTCAGCACTATTACCTCATTAACTCTTTCCTACTTTCTTACCTCCTAGAAAAGTATAGCCAGTGCCACTGACCACTTTATTCTTCACTGTCTGTCTCTAGCTCAATGTGTTTACTTACAACTTAGGTTGTAGTTAGGTATCTCTAGTGTCTGTCTGTCATCTGTAAGGATCTCGGTCCGGTTTTCAACTTTTGTAAACAACTCTAAGCTACAAGGTCAACGGTGAAACAAGGCCCTTTCATAGAAACTGAAGCTGGAATTAATTATTCAACTTGGATAGTTTCTTTTCTTGCCCATAGCAAAAGTCTGATAAGCTACAGTTTGGGGTCAAGGGCATATGTCATGTATGAAATTCGGTCAGTTGATGACTGAGCTGCTCCATAACCCATAACCCTATCCTTACTCTAGGTACTAAATATATCAGGTTGTTAATAACAGCTTTTCACTGTTTTCGTAGGTTGCTGTTGCTAGTTGCAGTAACATTGCACCGGGAACCACGACCATTGTCCTTGCCGTTATAACACTAACAGCATTATAAGCTTCATATCATATCATAATTCGACAATTTGCAATTGCAATTACACGGTCAAAGGTGTAGAGTGTAATTATTAGTATGTACTAAATACAGAATGCCATTACTGCCGGAAATTGTTTAGCTGGTCTGTCACCAGTCACCACTGAATTACTTATCGCTTCTCTATGTTACCCTTCCAAACTTCCAACCTCTTCTGTCTGTGCTCCTGTCATTCTTCAAAGGTTGAAATGACGTCTGTTACACCTGTGTTTTGCATAGCAAGCAACAAGCAACGTACAACGTGCGTCAGTTTGTGGGGAGGCGTTATATTAGAAACTAAACACGAATATGTGTTGGTAGGCTATAGGCTATAGACCGTTAATAAATAGAAGTATTCATTATTGATCTTCAATTAATCAAGTGTAGATATCGGGTAATTTTAATTGCTTACAATAATATTTTTAACATGTAACAGGCCAAATTACAAGTTTCCGAACGTGTCTGCATTTCTCATGAATTAAATACCTAGTTTAAGATTTGAACTTAATTTCTCGAGTCTCTATGACCTGTGTAGGAGTTCTACAAAGCTGTTTCACGCTTGATACTAGCAGGTATGCTGTATGCATTAGTCCCTAGTCGCGATTCGCGATATCGGCAAGATATAAAATATTTATGTATCTGGGATATGTCGTGCTTAGCTCAGCAATTTTTAATTTAGAATTTCACTTATCACGGTAAAGATAGAAAGAAAGTGAATTTAACGTCGGACGACGTACATAATTGTAATAGACGTGCAGGGATTAATTTTTCAATTATATGACTGAACAAAAAATTTAAGTAGATTTGAAGAATTCTAGATTATGATAAGGTGATCTTGATTTAATTGCATGCGAATTTTTGGTGTCGGTGGCGCATCACCAGATTGGTCTAGTCTGACTAGATTACCAAATCTCCAGTATCAACTAAGTTACAGTAATTCATCTACTGCTACGGGAAGGGGGTAATGTGTGATTAAAGCTTTATCCTGTCTCGATTTCTTTAATTTTAACTTAAAACTTAAAACTACATGGTTTATGAGGGTTCCGTATTAGTTAATCATTTTAAAAATAGTTTACACTTATTATTTGTCGCGCTTTTGACGATTTACGGGTTGTCGACGTCAGATTAAAATAAACCATAATAAATTAAAAAGTCATATTTATGTTGGAATTTGGAATATTTCTCAATTCCTAGTGTTTGCGTGGCGTGGGATGATTTTACTTCGCTAAAGTAGATTGAACTAGTGGCTAAATGCATAGGCTTACTCTATCGAGAGTATTTTACTTGGCAGACATCAGAATTTTTTGTCATAATTACGCTTTTGCTGTTCCTTAATTCTGTATTGCATTGCATATTGGCTGTAATTAGGGAGTTAAATGTTGTTTTTCCCCACCAGAGGAGTTGAACTCCTTTTTTCTTGTCCCTTTTGTCTAAAAAGAGGTGAGACGGATAGGGACAGGCGTCGTGACGTTACTCTCGTATTCCCAAATCCCTGGCACTAAAATGAACCTGATTGGTGTGAAAATATCTGATTAGGAGGAACTCGTATCATTCACTCTCCTCACTAATAACTTTTCTGGCTGAGCTTAACTGCCTCTTCCTTCTCCTTCAACCTCTCTGCTTACCTAAAATCTAAATGCAGAATTGAATATTTAGTATTAGTGTCTCTTTGTCATAATACTGGGCTGTTTTTGCTGTTGTGTGGAAACAAATACACGGCATGTTGCAGGACATTCATTTAAGGATGGAAAAGGGAAACAATTTTGACGTGTCATAGGGGTTCGGTTCGAGCTTTGAGCTCTGGCTTATGGTAATACCATCATCAGTTGTTCAAGTGGAGTTCTGCTACGTGTGTTGTATTCAAATCTATGCACTTTGTGTTATTATAAACCATCCTCGTCGAGCTTATCGAGCCACTGAAACCCTCTTGAGTGTGGTTTATATTGTACATTTAGTTGTATCATTCCAAGGTGCAGTAGCACATAGTGGTCTAATTAAGATTTCTGAACCCATTTATTGATCTTCCTCATTGATTTTGACTTGAGTGTGCTGAATTTCTTACTCTTTCTTTCCTTGTAGATACAAGAGCAGGTGGAAGCTCCACGCCTAATTCAACATAATGGAAATGGAGGACGCAGTTGATCTAAGCGTAAAGTAAGTTTCTTGTATTAACTGATCCTATTTTAAGTTTAACGTTTGATTTCGTAGTATATTCCACATTTTACGAATTAGTTTGTCCCTTATATTATCCTGTTTACATTTAATTTTCCATTTGCTCCTTATTTTATTTTATTTTTGCGAAAGGGAAGGAGTAAGACACTAATTTCAATTAGCCTATAAATAACTTACAGGAATCCGAGTTTTGCTGTACGTTTTAATATTTGATAATGTGATGCATGGCATATAATTAGTTGACCCTGAATTTTGAGAGCAATACATACTGTACGTACTAGATAAACGATCAACTGGTGTTGTAGAATCGAGACAACACGGAGACCCAACCATTTACTTGATTTCAAGAAGATTAAAAGATAGCGCTATCGATTCCCATCCGTGCTACTTACTCAAACTGTGGTTGGGTTTTCAAGGAATTTTATTGTAATTTCAGAAGAGGGAGTCCGAGCCCTAGTTTGGCCCAAGTTAGAACATCTACTCCTAAGCATAGGCGAGACATGATGTCACCAGACACGACGGGAATGGAAATGTCTGTTCCGATGTCATTTAACCATATCCCATCCTCCAGTATCATACCGCAAGTGCAGGTACCTCATGATCTTACAAGACTTGTGAGCATGCTTCGAGACAGAGACAAAGAAGACGGCAGTATTAGCACCACGGGTGGAAGCAGTAGCCGAAGCAGCCCAATGTCAGCTCCAGGTCTCTCATCTTTGCTGCCTCCTCAGCCTCAGCTTCAACCTCCAGTCACGCATATTAGGAAGCAAGCATCCACGTCATCCAATTTGAAGCGGAAGAAACAGCAGCAGCACCAGAATTTTCAGCATTGCCAGCAATCTTCAAGTCATCCAGTACGACGAAGTCTGAGGCCGCGCGCGGAACGTAGTTACGCCGAAAGTCCAGACATCGTTGTGGATTACGAAGACGAGCCACCGAGCAAAATGAACGGAGTAGCATCTACTAATGGAAATGGATATGATAAGGACGATGATTCTGATAGCGACTACGGAGAAATGCCACCGCTTCCTGTTATAAAGGTAAATACTTGTAGATTTAAGCAGTAATAGGGGTATACTATACCTAAATACGTACAAAACTCATGGATTAGAATTAGATACGGTTTTATTTTTGATGGTGGTTTCCGTTTCTGTCAACCAATTTTGCTGTTGTTTTGGTTTCATCAGTTTAGGATTTTACTTAATCTGTACTTCTGTGATACAAAGCTTCCTAGTCAAGCATCCATTCTTATTAGTGTACCAACATTTTTACCTTCGAGTTTTTTTATTCCTTCTTTCTAATGGCTTTCCGCTTGAAGTGTTAATTTAATTAAGTAGCCACTATTGTAACCTCCGACTTTTAATATTGGTTGAAAGGTTATCTATTGTGGCAATAGTAAGTGTTTCTGAAGTTTAGGCTTTTGACAATCACGTATGTCACTAGTCAGAATAGTGAAACTAACAACTTGCCGAATAAATTATTGTAGTTGAATTTAAAAGTGTCGGATGAATTTAACTTTTTCGTAACGGACATTTTTATTTCGAGTTGAAGAACTCTCGTCTGTAGTGCAGTGGTTAATAAATACATTTGTGCAAATCATAATGATATGATCTGGTGCTTTTAATTTTAGGAACTTAGTCCAGATGAAGTACGTCGACGAGAGCGGGTTTTGCAAAAACTGCGAAACCAAGTACGAAATGAAGAAATGAAACTCGTTCTACTCAAGAGGTTACGCCAGTCACAAATGATGAAGGAAAATGTATGTGTTGCACCACCGAGCTCTAGTAACAACAACAATACTACGGTAAACAGTAGTAGTGGAAGTAGCCTGACAATAACCAGCACTTCTATGGGTGCTCCAACTTTGCCACCGCCTCAGTCTCCTCACAATCATCTGAGCCATCATAATTTACAAAACATGCATGGCTTGAATTTCTCGAGTGGAGCAAAAGGTCGTTCTTCTCCAAAGCTACCAACACATAGTAACAGTCATCAGGGTAACCTATCAATCAGCCCAAGCCATGCTTCAAATTCACATTTGGGACTTGCCGGCCTTCGACTCACCTCCCATGGTATTACCGGACAACATGCGCTTTCTTCTGCACGTGGGAACAGTCAACATCATCATCATGGATCATTTTCCAACAAGGGAATGAATTCTGCGAAAGTATCTTCACTTCTCAAAGGGCAAGGGGTGAGCTGGAAATTCACTAATACTGTTGCCTTATCCTCGAATGTTTTAGGACAATCGATATTAGATGTTATATCATGTCGGACTTATTTGACAATGTTAATTCATAGCAGCCACCTCCAGCCAGAGGCTCCAGTTCACTGCAGCTTCAATCGACCTCGTCCTTGATGATGCCGCCTCAGAGGTCATCAGCCGGTTCCATTCCTCACAATCTAATTATGGCTCAGCAGTCTCTTCTACGAGGTAAAATAAAGTGTACATTCCCAGTTTAGACACAAAGCAAATTAAGCCATCTACTGTGCTTTTTTTTTGTAATACGTGTCGAATCGTTTTGTTTTTTGATCGTAGGGTCGAGAGGTCAAATTCCACAATCTGCGGCGAACATAATGCTGAATTTTGGAAGTAATCCCCCAGGTGCTATTCCACCTCCGACTAGTTCGCCGTCTATGGATAAGTATGATAGGCCCAAGGATGCTCATTCTGGCTCCAGTACCAGTTCACAACAGGTGAGAACTGAAGGCTGTCTTTATAGTATTTCACTCATGGGAGATGGGGTGTATTGCATTGCATACCACAAGAAATTACCTCTTGACACTGGTTGGTTCTCAACTAAATAGTGTGTCAAGCAGTTGACGACTTGTGGAAAATCAATGTTAGTTGCTTTTCATATACAGCTCACGATTTTACCATATCGGGAACTGAGAAAAAACACTCACATTTTTTATTTTACTCAGTAATCACTGTTCTATGTAAATTCGATTTGTGGTTCCGCGCCCTGGAATTTTTTTTACATTTTTCACCCCGTTGAATCATGACCGCGAATATTCTTGGTTCTTTCGTCATTCCTGTAGAAGTGAAAACTGTGTTTATATCTGGTAGTTGGTAGTGTTGTTTGGATTTTAAATTGATGAAATTTTGTAATTTTGTTTGATTCATGCAACCGGATCAGCTGCTTACAAATCAAAACAGTTTATTTGAAGGAAAGGCAGGTAGCACTGGCAACAGTGCACAGAGCCTCAGTGGCGGATCGTTGTTACTTGGTTCTAACTCAGTTCCAGTTACTAATATTAACAATTCTTCCGGTTTATCTGTGAACGTCAGTGTTGGAGTTCCACTAGCTCCGACACTTGATCAGGTTGGTTAAAATCATTCTGCTCCCAAATATGATTTTCCTTTGTTGCTCCTGGTCGTAGCCTCGTGCTTGTTATCTTACTCCGAATATAAAGGTATCTTTGGTCCAAAAAAGGAGCTGTTATTAGATTTATTTTACGGATTTCAATTTTCATTTGCAACCTTATTTACGTGAAATGTTGTGTCATGCCTGATTTAACAATATTTATTTCAGGCCGAGCGACGTCACCGTCTAGCAGCTGCTAATGAGGAAGAGCGCGAAACTCCAGCTCAAAGGCAAGCTGCAGCTAAATTGGCGCTGAGGAAACAGTTAGAGAAGACACTTTTGCAAATTCCTCCTCCTAAGCCACCGCCACCAGAAATGAACTTTATACCGAATCCATCAAACATGGAATTTCTAGCCCTTATTGGACTTGAGTTCGTCGTTGACTACATTACCAAGGATCCGATGCAAGTTACTGTGTATCCAGATGCGGTGCTTTGTAGTCAATGCAACACAGACTTTTCCAGTATGTGGAAGGTTGACAAAAGTAAGAACTTACATGAACTTTGTAAATTAGTGTCAGTGCAAGAGCCTTACTTGATTCCATTACGATATTTGTATCCACAAGAAATTACCTTTTGACTTTGGTTGGTTCTCAACTATACAGTGAGTCAATTAGTTGACGACTTGTGGAAAAGTAATAGTTTTTTTTCAAAATTTGTGCTCTTGATTTAACCATATCGTGAGTGCTTGAAGAAAAACTAACATTTTCTTTATTTTAGAACACGATAAGGAATTAAGTAGGTTTAATATTAGGGGCCCAGGAAGCGTTTAAATTGATTTCAAAGTATACATGATCGTTGTTTCTTACAGGTAAAATAATATGCGAGCAGTGTGCAACTACAAATGCGAAAAAGTCCCTCAAAGCTGAACATACGAATAGACTTAAGACAGCATTCGTGCAAGCTCTACAGCAAGAACAAGAAATTGAACAACGGTTGGCTCAAGGCGGCTCTTTGAGCGAAACACTCGGAAATGTTGTCAGTGCAGGTGGAAGAAATGGATCAACTCCGTCACCCAATCACGGCATCGTTGATCGTGATCGTCATTCTCCACAAGTGACGTCATCTGCTGCACCTTCATCTGGAAGAAATCGCACTCCTACTCAGTCGCCAGGGCTTGCAAGCATTTTACCATTGGCATTGCCCGTCCGAGACCGAGAACGTGAGCGTGACAGAGATCGAGAACAGCGAGATAGGGAGCGGGAACGAGAACAGCGTGAAAGAGAACGAGAGACACAAAGAGAAATACGAGACGCCATGGTGGCAATGTCAGCAGTTCATTCACATCGAGAGCGTGAAAGTCAGAACTCAGGTTCCAATTTAACAATTCGCGAACGGGGAAATTCTGGAAGGGGTAATGGCGGAAATGAGTTACTCAACCTGAGTTCTCACTCGCAGCATCAAAATTTCACGCAGCAACTTCGTCATGAAATGGCACAGTTAGCCCAGCTGCACGAACAACAGTTTCATCAGCAGCAACAGCAGCTTCACCAACAACAAATCCAGCAGCATCGGCATTCTTCCAAGCCAGGTTCATCCAAAGCAAATACCAATAGCGGTGGTAACAACTTGAATCTTAGCATGCGTGGAGAGAAGAGGGATAAAGAACGCGGTGGTGAAGCATATCGGCTCGAACGAGACAGAGGAGATCCTAACCATAGCGCGTCGTCACTTCTGAGTCTTACGCTAGGCCAGACGATGGCTAATCAAATCATGAATCAGAACATCCAGAACCTGAGCATGGGACAGCCAAGCTCAAGTGCAAGTCATTCGATGTCACAAAAGTCAACTCAAGGTCAAACTAGCAGTCGCCGAGGACAAAGAAATGTGGATCAGGCGTATAAGCAACCAAATGTAAGTATAGTTTGCTATGATAAACCGATTTACCTTCAATATTTAAGGTTTAATATCCATTAATTATTTTGCAGATGTCCAAACAGCAAAAAATGGATGCCGAAGCAGCTGCTAAGTTTGCAAGTGCAATGGGTATGGCAGGAGCAACGTCAGGAGGTTCCAGTGGTTTAAATTCTTCAGCCGTAGCGGCTGCCGCTGCTTTACAAGCTGCTCATCAGCAAATGCTTCGCATGCCACCCAGTCAACAACTCCCGGCGCACCTTCTTCCATTCTCACCTCTGCTTTATCCTTACCAAATGGCAATGGCACAAGTAAGGAACTCGAATTTATCGCACAATGAAAAAGTTACCTATATTTATTGGGATAATATTATAAGTATGTTTTATGTTTTTAACAGGCCGCAACCGGGAAGCCTGTGAATTCTGCATCACTTGTAGAACTACAGCGACAAGCTGAGAATTTGCAACAATTACAACGCCAGTATCTCCTTGATATGATTCCAAACTCACGTAATATGCCGCAAAATTGGAAAACCTAATCATATGTATTACGAACTAGGTTAATCCTAACCATACTCCTTTTTGGTAAAAACAATTGTATCATAACATAGTTAAATATTGATAAGCCACTGTGAATATGAATAGACTAAGGTTTTTCGTACAGGTTTTCAACTTCGATCCATTTCCCGAATTCTTCAACATGTTGTAATACAAGCAGTTAGCAGTAAATGATAGCGTGTTCAAGTGATTGTTTAGCGTATATTGGCTTCAGTGGGTTCCGAGAAGCAAACTCAATGTCTCGATGGGGCTCGGTGACAAAGCTAAGTTGAGCCTTGAGTTTCCTCTTCGTTATGAGAAGAGTTTAAATAATACTTACCAGCTTATGCATTCGTTGTCACATCCCATTTTTTTAAAACATCGTAGTCGTGAGTGAAACCACAAATTCCCAAAATCTGGGACAAAGTTATTTGCACACATTATGTTGTTCGTCTCATTTAAGTTTATCATGTATTAAAAGTATAATTTATTATTTAAAAAAAATTTTACACCAAAATAAATAGTACTTATATATAGGTAATAAAATATGCTAAACATTAGCATTAATCCTCAAACATGGGCGTTCTCAGCTGAATCTCGGTCGAGCTAAACTATGATGAGCATCACTATTAATATCAATTCGCATCTTCCACAATTCCCTGTGCAACTCACCTCACTCTTTAACTCAGGAGCACAGAAAGTATTTAATTTGCCAATCACTCAATCAATGATATGATGTTCAACGACATCGATATGAAATCTTACGGTTGAAATGTTAAACACGGCACTTTGCAATCACACTTTTATACATAACAAATAACAGCATGTGTCTGGAGATCAAAATTTTAATTCAATCGTCCATCAAGCTGTAATTTCTGTTGAATTTATATATGGTATATTGAGTTAACAAAACAGCCATAGCAAGAGATCCTCTTCGAATTTTCGAATTGAAAGAAATATTTAGGCTTATGACTAAACCTACAAAAGAAACGACTTGCTCAACGTCATCTGTAAAACATCAAATAACCCACAAAACGCTTTATAGCTACTGCTTTTAGTAAATTCTTGTTTCACAGCATACGAAAATTAGTGAGGTGGATTCTAAAGACTATCATTTCATTAGTGGGTTGAGCCCATGCTAATATTTGGAATTCAGAGGAGCGAAACCAGGTGGAGAAATCTTAGGAAGCCCAAGGTTTTCCCTGGATCCTGGATACCCATTTGCCACTAGGTGCCTTCTTGTCAGGCCAATTTGTTATAAATAAATATTTACCTGACATGGACCTATGTATTTACAAGTTGGTTATTTAGCGCCTGGTTGCATCACGTATCGTACTTGCTAATTATTTTTCGAGAAGTATCTATAGAATATTTAGTGTGTATTTTATACATTATCTCAGACTGGGTTCAACAAGGCCAAGGTTCAACAAGGCAACAAGAGAGGCTTGTTTCTTGTTTTGTTTGTAGCCTATATTTTGATACCACCAGCAGTGTAGTTTTGAGTCTTCGAGTTGAAATAACGGATGGGAAGGATTATGGTTTACTACTGGGTTAGTACTACGTATGTTACATTTACGTCAACAATATTTATGGACACAATTTATTTCTCTCCAATTCCCAAAATAAATGATTTGGCTAATTTCTATGTGCGTGCCTCCATTGCGCCTGGATTGGATGTTGGATGGGTATTGGGCCTGTTGTATTAAAAACCACTATAAGGGTAGGAAATAATGCGAAATAGGGTTGCGGCGGGTGCTTGTTGCGCACAATTATTGTCATATAGTATTTATTTACGTAATGTTACATTAATAGTTTGACCAAAAACGGCAAAACGGTTAAGTTAAGCTGATACCAATTCCGAACCATATTTATTAGCTCTAGAGTCGGGCAGCACTTAACTTCCAACTTTCAACTCCAGCTTGCAATTTATTCCACATAGGTATTTGTATTACACACACTTCGTTTAGGTAATATTAATATTGACATTTTCAACATTACTGTTCGTTCTGAGAGCCAAGAAAATCCGTATAGGCTGCTTAATCTCCTTATATCTGCAAGCAGATATTATGGTGCGCATCATTGTAGTCACTAAGTATGAACTACATATAAGCGAAGAGGAAAGTGAAATAATAATTAAATATATTCCAATTCCACCAATTATGCTTAAATGTGTAATTCGTAAGGTATGAGAAGTGGGAATACGCCAAGGTTGGGCTCTGAATGACCAGCCACTGGATTTGTTTTGAGAAGGGCGCATGTTGAAGGGAGGTCGGAGGACAGGGACTGGTGGAGGCACTCGAAGGCTGGACTATAGATCCCTCCTCTCTGTACAACTAGACCGGTTTGGGCCAAGCACGGGTTCGGCTCTTCCAATTCTCATCAAGCGAGTTTCCCAAGGAAGCCAGGCACTTTCTCTGCCAACCAGCCGCCTTTCACCTCGTCCTCTCCGCCAAACGCTTTCACTTCGACAATTGCATCCAAATACTAATGTACAAGGGACTAACACGCTCTCCACATTCTTCACAATTCAGATAATAACATCCGGATTCTGGACAGTAGTGACCTAGGTTCACTGCTCAAGTTGTCTGGTTTTGAGTCCAAGTAGAAATAACTACTGTATAGTGAACGAGCTCTTAGTTCTTCTGAGTGAATGGAAAGAGAAGGGAAGAAGAGAAAGAAAGGTGCATTCAAGATGTGTGAACTTACCACGATCTCCTCTTCATTGGACATTTCTAAAGAAAGTACTTTCTCCGCTGAATACGCTCACGCTCAAAGTCAGAGAATTAGTTCAAAACCTGTTGAAGGAAACCATCCTGCTGGAACTTCGGGAAAACTTAACCAGGTAAGTACGCAGAATATTTACTGACCATAAAAATAGAGTAGGGACTTATCAATCAAATCAATGCGAATTCAATACGAATTCAAATGAGCCTCAGCGTCAACACGAGTTTGTAGTTAATTCCATGCCTCCATTAAATCACTAGGTTGGGGCTGTAATGCTATTCGGAGTTCCCATTGTCTCACTCGTCATGGATGGAAAGGAACGCCTATGTCTGGCACAGATCTCAAGCACTCTTTTGAAAGATTTCAGTTACAATGAAATTCACAATAGACGCGTGGCATTAGGTGAAAATTTGTTTTCATATATTCAGTTGTAGTTCTGAAATATGATTGATTCTACAGATGTAGGTTACGAGTAGTTATATAACTTACTCAAATGCTTGTAGGAATTACGTGCATTCAATGCACTCCGGTCCAACTGGAAATATTACGAAGGGCTGGAGCAATGCCGGTGACTTCTCGACGTTGTGGGATGATTACACGACGTGAGGCCGAGAGACTCTGTCAGAGTTTTCTGGGGGATCATGCTCCTCCGCAGGTAAATGGATTCACTTTTTCAGATTCCGTTCAATTTCCAAGCAGTAAATGACCCTAAACAGTGTCCCCTGGGTCAAAGTCATACAAGAAAAGGGGAGATCACTCCGTAATGTCATTTCTCTTGTTGGGTATCAGCTTCTGGCTCTGGTAATCATTTCAACCCTCCTTTGATTTCTACAAGGCCCCCAAAATTCTTCAATACGTTTAGTGACTAAATGCTACCAAGCAGGGCAATATTTGTTTCAACAAGCGACATTTGAGTTATGCTAGCAAAACACATTAAACCCAC
The DNA here is from genome assembly GCA_034693865.1 of Ceratophysella sigillata. Lineage (NCBI taxonomy): Eukaryota > Metazoa > Arthropoda > Collembola > Poduromorpha > Hypogastruridae > Ceratophysella > Ceratophysella sigillata. The sequence goes on along the minus strand of JAQFXY010000868.1, from coordinate 2,742 downwards.
TAACTCAATAAATATCTAAACTGTTTTTAGTTTCCACAATTAATTTTTCAAATTCTTTTTTTATGTAACGTGAATCTACTTGTGTCCGATATTCCAGCTTCCAGAGAATTTTGCATTTGAGGTATGAATATGATGTATATAATATATATATAATATATAATAATATATATAATAATATATGTAATAATATATAATATAATGAATGAAGGTTTACCATGAATGCGCTTATGGTTGTCGAGGAGCCTTCGTTCCGTCACGTTACAACTCATCCCGTGCAAAATGTATCCGGTGCTCCTTTTGTCAGCTCTTCTTTTCACCCAATAAATTCATATTTCATTCCCATCGACTCCCGGATTCCAGATACGTACAGCCCGACGCAGCAAATTTTAATTCCTGGAGACGGCACTTGAAACTCTGTGGCGATCCTCCCGAGGAGGACTGCGTCCTGTCTTCTGGACCACTCCAGCTCAAGGACGTATCCTTGAGTCACAAGTCGGCTGATAACGGTATGCCCACTGCTCAGATTGTGCATGCTTGGGAAGATGTAAAAGCCATGTTCAACGGTGGCACACGGAAGCGTCTCTTGGCCGCGCATACCGTCGTCCCGGTCTCTGCTGCAACGCAAATGAAGCGGAATTCTCATTCTATGTCATTAAAATTAAGTCCGCCGCATCACTCCGCACAGGGAAATGGGAACAACAATTCCTCACGAGCAGCCACTCCCCAATCTCGGCAATCCAATTTTCATCAAACGCATTCTGGGCAACACAATCATACTCAGCACCCTTGCGACAACATAGGGTCAACGGCTCCAGGCTTTATCTCTCCCATATCTGGAATTAACGTTACTGCTCCACTCTTGAGCCCTGCAAGCATCTGGAATCCAGGTATTTCTCCCGTGGCTGGAAGGCAGTTTCCAATTGGGAATCCTATGCCACCTTTACCATTGTCCATTCATCCTCTCTCAATCCCATGGCTTCGTCGACCCTTGTTCCCATTTTCCCATCCATTTGGACCAACTTGCAAATTCTTGGGTGAGTCTGGCGGAATTTCTCAAGACCCTTCTGGAAACTCAAGCGGAACACCCACTACCACCATCCGACCCGGTTCCTCTGCTTTCAAACCTGTTGGACAACAAAGATCTCCCAGTCATGAGCATCTCTTCACAACGTGGCTCACCAATGCTGGACTCCATGGAAATGCGATTCTTCCAGAGGACTTATCTCTCAACTCTGGAAATTCATCCAATAACAGCTCCTGCTCTCCAATCCTAGCTCCCTCTCAGAGTCTGGAGTCAGACAGGAGCAGCAAGAGTAATATTGGTAATGCTAATGGATGTTTGAAGACATGTCAGTCACAAAATGACAAGCGGAGTGTTTGCATCAACACAGGACACAGTCCAACTGCCAAAGAAGAGCCGCCCTGCAAGGAAGCGGAAGAGGTTGTTAGCAGTAGCAGCAGCAGCAGTGGAAGTCCTGACATTTCCCAACTCCAAAGTGTTCGAGAGGACAAGAGCGTGACAGGGAACGGAGAAGAGTCGATGAGTGACGATGAGAATGTTGACATAGAGTCAACTGACAACGAGTTCTGGAGAGCGGAGCCAGAGGAAAGCATTTCCCGAATGAGCGTCTGGGAAATGGAGAGCATGCGGCACGGGAGGAAGCGAGCACTTGAAGTAACTGAGCAAGAGGTTGACGTTGAGGATGACGAAGTGGGCAGTTTGGTCCGGGATACGGGGTCAGGTCAGAGTCGTTCAAACAACCATCAGCGTAATCGAACTACTTCGAGCAGCGGCTTGAAGAGGAAGAAGCGGTTGTGGGACTTTGATGCGCGCTGTAATCATCTGGATTGAATTCCGGCTCACTAAATAGGTAAGCTATTTCAATGTTCTTATGTATCTGAATTGCATTTATTTGGAATCAATATCTGTGTCCATATGCATTGAATAGCGCTGGAAGCCCAGTTACCTACATAGATGTAAATGTGAGAATTAATTACTAAAGAAAGGCTAATAAGCTACGGTTGAGCCAGAAGTAATTAGGCATGGAACAAAAAAAGGGAAAAAGTAAGGAAAGTGAGTAAAAGTGTAAAGTTTGTTCTGAAAGGAGTCGAGCTGAATAGATGATAATTAATTGTTAGCTAAAAGGGAAGGGGTGCATGAAAAGGAGTAACTAAAGGTAAACATAGATCTGCATGGAGAGCTATATCCATAGAAACTCAAGTCGGCTAATTCCATATGAAAGGCAATGTTCCATGTCGGTCGGCTGGAAGCTGTTGGTGAAAGGAGTTGGTGAATGGAGTGGAGAGGATGTGGCAGGTACTTAAGTTTGGATTGGGAAAAGTCCCTATTAGGAGTTATTAAGCGGGTCACATAAGTAGCATCCAGTTATCCTTTTACAAAACCCATATTCCTGACATACATTCAGCGAAATAAGTGGTCTGAGGAGCAGAGGATGAAAGGGAGTGTCAAGGGAGTCGTAGACGCTAACTAAGCTCCGCTTCCTACGCAGCCAGTTCCCCGCTTCCATTCTACGTCAATCCCAACAGCCACAAAGAATCGGGTTTGGTCTTGGTCTCGGGACCATCCAAGAAAAGTAGAACAATTGCCAAATGGTGGAAGGTGCTTAGATCGTTAATTGTAGTGGATGAATGAGAAGTAACACTGGTTTCATGTCTGCGACATTGAATGCACAACTGTGGTTAGCTCAGGTTATAATATAATAGCTTTATGAAAAAGTTTCT
>JAQFXY010000867.1:0-15596 GCA_034693865.1 Ceratophysella sigillata | reverse complement strand
CAGATAATCAATAAAAACTGCAACCATTTGACCTTGTCTACCAAAAGGAAATTAACTATGCCTAAAAGTTGATCTTTGTATATTTTACAATTACCGTTTGGGCAAACTAACTTGTCTTCTTGCGAAGACGTCATTTTTTAGAAAAAAAATAACTGATTTAACCATATCGATTTATTTGCAAAAATTTAGGTATACATTTGTTGAATTTTTTTAAAAATATTAACACAAGTGCGTATAAACTGCCAAGTTTTTTAAGCTTCCCATCGACTTTAAACACGCTTATTGAGCCTTGGGCAAGTAATCAAATCGTTCTACTATTTCTATTTTATTTTGTGAACAATGCTCAAAGAATTTTCCAGAATTCGGAATAAAAGCCCGGTAACTTTGTGCTGCTATTCTCATTCGGGAAAACATAAAACAAAACTTTCACAACAGCTATGTCGCCGAACAAGGCGTTCCATGTTAAGCATGTCCAAATTAAATCTAATATTGAAAGCAGTAAAAGTTTATGACTTATCGTCTCAAGAAAACCTCGGAAACTTAACCAGGCTCTCCTAGCCAAGTCGCCACCAAGCGTCGGGCTCGTTTGATGTTGAAATACCATGGCCAAAATTGTTCAGCGATATGCCTCAGGTCCTGCCTCCTTAGACAAAAACCATGTAATATTCCAACTAGCAAACATACAAATATAATACAGCAAAAGTAATATCGATGTTAAAAAGGTCACGGAGCAGAAATCCTGTTCTTGGGAAACTTGGAACACTAGGAAATCTCTTGAAGTCGCAATTTAAGTTATGCTCATATTGTGTAGCTCCCAGGAAGTTTCCAAGTCGAAAAGTACATAATCGTATTACTAGGAGAGTGTTTTCTCTGGAATGCGTTTCTAATTTAGCTTATAATTTCATTTACAGAAGCACGAGAGCATGGGCTGACAAGATTCTCAAAATAATTAGTACAGCGTTCCTCCAATCACGTTCACCGGGAGCTTGTCGGAGAAAAAGCTTTGAGCTTCTGCTTCTATTATTTAATACATTGATATATGAAGCACGAAGGAAGACATTAACAGAATCAGGAGGTTTTCTGTTTCAGTGAATTCTAACTTTCCATGTAAGCACAGAGGAAGCAACCTCTGAAGATATACGGATTGTTCATGATTACACAGTGAGCCGTGTTCTATGCCCACACGTTCATAATCTCTACAAATGGATATAACAAGTAAACTGTCAGGCTTCATTAGCATATCCTCTTAGAACGATTCCACGGCAGTTCGTCGCACACAACTCAAGTTTTATTAATTAATTCTTTTGATACAGCTAAAGACGCCGACAATGATTTGAAACGGGTAGTGGCTATGCATTTTCCTCACTATGAGCTGTCGAATTACCTGCGTCGTTCAGAATTATGTGAAACTACATTTTCGAACAAATTAGACTCGAGCTTTACACTAGCAACCCACGAATCAGTACAAACTACATGCCATTACACTGCGAAATTATTGTAGGTGCGTTAATTCATGTGTTATAGGTCAGAAACATATGTTTAACTTCGATAATCTATTTATGATTCATTGATCTATATGTTTCACCTCGAAGCTTAGGATTGTTAACCTAACTTCAAAACCGGACACACATACACATACCGTTATAGAGTTATAGACAGACATACGGATTGGTAGATATATAGACAGAGCAATTCATAACACCTGCTGTAGGTACTCTAGGATCATTCGTACAGATGTGCGCAGTGCGCACTGAGCGGTAAATCCATTCTCCAGATATTCCCGATTTTAATAAACTAGCCACCAAAACCATAAGCCACATACTTGATGAAACCAATCCTTGAAATCTTGGCACATCTTGCTCTTAATGAGCCTCTTGTAGAGTTGTGCGTTCTGCGATGTACGTGCCCAATTATTTATGATTACAAAAGAAAAATTACTTACAACATACAACTGAGATACCTGACAACTACAACCCCAACTTGCTCATTATTCTCGGGCCAATTTGTGCTGAGCGTGCTTGAGGCTTCACGAATTTGCTCCATGTTCAAGCATTCAATTCAATGCAATTGCATACATAAATAAAATTATAACGATGGATGATGCTAAAAGATCCAACTTGGGTGAATGCAGAAGGCCGATCGTTAATGTACAGAGACTCAGAAAAAGTTCTCGCAGTTTAGTTAATAAGAGAGCTAATACCTATGCAAAAGTACAAAGCTGCTTCCAGCGAGTTAAAAATTCACTGTGTGCAGTGCTGTTATACAAATCTTGAAACTTGCATACTGTGCGAAGTAAATGGAAATCGGATAAACTTATTTCAAAAAAACTTTCTGAGCATAACTATTTACAAGCAGCTTGCCTTTGACATTGGCTGCAAACAAAACAAAATTCACGAGAAATGTCAAGCCAAACCGGGTGTATGAGAGTGCAAAATAAAATCCTGAAACTTCGATTTAGGGTCTTCTATGGTTCAGAGCGAAATGGTGGAAATCTATTATTACACATGCTTTCAGATAAATATTCTTTTGTTACCACAGATCCGAGCAAACTTCTACCATTTTTCTAGTTTCGACGTAAATCCCCAGAAAGTTCGAGTTAGCATGACTCCATTGGCTCCCAAGGAAAGTATTTATCTGATATACATATAATGCTATCACGTTGGTTTCTGTCACCAGCTCTACGAGAAGATTGAGTTAACTGGATGTTTTAGAGGTTTGCTGGATTTCTGTTTAGGTATCCGAACGTATTTTAGATCCTGATTTACCAAGAGGTAAGGGATACAATAGCCTATGTCTAGATATACAATAGACATCGCACGCGAGAAATTGGGCAGAAATGAGAAAGCCATTTACTCCAGCACAGCATCACGATCCGTATTACAGATTCGGTATTAGAGCCCCATTGGCTATTGACCGCATGTGCTTAATCCGTTATTTCTTAAATGGCGATTCAGATTGTCCTCAGAGAGAAGCAGAAGCATGCAATTCAAGATACATACAATATTCCATTGTGTTTTGGATGTGGACGTGGATGATTGCTTTCCAGCGCCAAGATGTCGATCTAGTAGCAAATAAGAACAATACAAGTCCGTTTATTACCTGATGAACATGAAGATAACGAGGAAGTTCCCGCACCAGCCCGAGACCATGATGAAAACGTAGAGGCCAGCGAACAAGTGGTGAGTTAGGGCGGAAGCAGGCTCGTAGGCCAGCCAATGCCGATTAATAAGTCCGAGATAGGCCTCGTCAAAGAATCCATGCTCCTTCCAGCTCTCGACGGGGTGGCTTGCAGAGAACTGACGGATTAAGGCCGCCCATTCCTCATCCTCACACCCGCTCCCTGTCACGTTAGTTCCATTCATGGTCAGGTCCAGAAACCAACTTCCACCGCAACCTCCAGCATCTAATTCGGAAAGGCCAAAACCAAAATCAGCAAAAAACAAACCTGCGACACAAAAACAGCGTGTAATCACAATACAATTTACCATGCCTTTAACCCTTGCTCACAATGCCTGTATCTATGGTGCCTACCTATCTGCTTAAGGCTGAGGTTTATTTAGAGCTAATACGCTTTGAACCTGTGTTTTACAGCATGTACAAGTTTAAATCGCTTGACCTAGAATCTAGAACGTCGACGTTGGAAAACTGACTTTCCAATTCCAAGGAACAAAGTCCCAATTGTCTATTGATTTAAGAATGATTTGCCTAGCCACAGAAAAGTGATATTGAATTTCAGTACGTGCAGAATCTGTGAGTTTAACATGGCCTATAATGATCACACATCAACTAGAAAACTGAAACTTGTGTTTTCTGGAAAATTTCCTTTCCAAGGACGTATTTGATCAGATCCTATTATTTCAAGCGGTTCATCCTTCTCCCATGTTGTAACCAATGCAGGGCATGTTAACTGGAAATAAAAACGTTCGTTTACCAAATCATGCCATTTATCCAACACGGTTTTTTAAAACCATCTCGCACTAATGCTGTTCTGGACACTACACATGATACTTGACAGTCTTTCGTATAAGTAAATTAATATTAATCCTACCTAACAACATTTTAACTAAATACACTGGAATTGAAAATCGACTTCAAATTTTAGCCTTACAAGCGATTGTAGATGTGACAAATATCTAATGGTTATTCCAATGTTTTTTGAAAACCAAATCACATTGCAAACAACACTTATTTATTAGGATTAATAAAAACCCAAATTGAGAACGGTCGTGGGTCGTGGCATTCTAGTTGCAATTGTTGTAGGCTCAGTTTCTGGCTTCGCAGTTTTGAACAAAAAACTCGGATTCTATGAACCGCCATGATTTCATTACTCCAGCCTTAGATTTTCCGTTCAGGCATATAATCCGGTTTAGACTTCTTCCGTAAACTCGGATTGAAATTGGTTTCTAGGGGTTTTTCTCTCCCTTGTATCGGGTTTATTGTCCGAATAGTTCTGTCTCAAATAGTGGCAAGGCAAGTATATTTTACAGCTTTATATGTTCAATTAAGTAGATTATAATGGACATTCTCTCTCAAATAAATCCTCGTAAGATCATGCACACCAATTAAAATAACCCTGCTCTGAGTTACATCGAATAATAGTACTAATGTTCTAACGAAACAATTTGTTAGGTTAATTACACTATAAATCTAATTTCGGAGAATTTGGGTCTTATGATTATTTATCTATGTACATAGATATCAAATAACAAATCAGTCCGAAATCGAGCTGTCAAATATGGAAAGCCTTTGTAACCTAAAGTCTATTATTTAGAGTCCCATTATTGTGTTGGAGTGAATTTAAACCTGCAAATCAGCAAAAACATACAGAAATCAAATGGAATTATGCACGCGTAGGATTATGTATGTATGCAGGTTTATATTAAGCAATGAATTATACAGACGAAATCACATCAATTTGGCCCGGAATTTGCCATTACATTATGAAGAGCCTTGAAGGCTGCACTCTAAACTATTTTCCCTTGATAAGCATTTTCCAGAGCCGATTGGCCAACAAACTCGTTCTCAGTCTCAACAGGCAAGCATACATCATAATGCTTTATATTATAATATATCATGATTTCGAGGTAACCTAATATTATGAACTAAGTATATATCTACACAGAAAATGCTGAACACAGCAGGCGATAAACTCACCTTAGATTGGCCTCCACGGCCGTCGTGTCCACTGCTTTCAGTCGCTGTTATTGACTTAGGCCACGTCGAAAACCTGAATTGGAATCTCAGTTAATATTAGGCTGATGACAGAATTACTGTTATTGTTGCTGGTTGTAGAATTTGAGAGGTGAAGCGTCAAGCTGTCTACTGTGTTTCCTGGAGTTGCTGGAGACTGAAAGCCTCGTTCTGTAGACAGTCCTGTAATACGGTTTCCCCAATTGGACTGGATCCAAAGTCACTCGAAGAATGTCAATACTATCTAGTGAAAGAAATTCTTAGACAAACGTGAACTATTTATTCAAATTCCACTGCAATGCCTCTCCATCATGATTACTGTACTTTGTATTCCAAGCACTTTTACTCCAGGCACCATACCACCGTTGCGTTAATGTTAAACCATTTGAATTCTAGACCCGTACTTATTTCTGCCGACAGGCTCTAGTCAGAGTCAGAAGCGTGAATATACACAGAAATAACAGTGACATGTCTTTAGGTCTACAATGTACAATTAGCACAGGGCGGAGGGGAAATTAATTAGTAGGTACATCGTACATCCAGTAATTGGGGAACACTTTTGACTTTAAGCTCGGGCACAATATAGTGGTTTTCAAAGTGTGCCATTTCCCGATCCATGTAGAAACGGCAAGCAATTGAATTCTGAATTATGACTGAACTATGTACATACGAGTATGTATATGTTAGTCAGCATATTTCGAATCTGGAGCTCATCCCCCGTGAAATGCTATATTATCAGATTTCCAGTAAATTCGAACACGCCCATTTCTGCCCTTCAGGAAAACGACATCACTTTCTTGTGAGTGGTTGACGGCTAATGTGTTCAGTGCTGTACGTGAACACAATGAAACTGGGGGAAAGGATTACTACATTGCCTCAATTAGGAAAACCTCGAGTGCTCGAGAAGAATAAGGTCGGATCAGATCACTTCACGTAATTAGAATTTCCTGTTCGTACGAACAAACTATGCAAACGCACGAAGCTATACTAGCTCAATCTTGGAACAATTTGAAGAGGCCCACAACAGGCCAGAGTGAAAGAAAAAGTTTCTATTATTACAGAATCTCTTCAGGAAGGGGGAAATATTTCACTGTAAACCCCTCGAGTTTAATAAAACAAGGGAAAAGTAAGGTTACGGAACTCTTGAGTCGAGCTGTCTGTGGACAAGACGAGACTGAATGAGTTTCTCTGCTTTCCCTCCGTTTTGACTGAATTTCGACATTTTACTCATGCGGCCACAAGAGGAAAGAGAATAGCTTTGTCCTGAACTACAGGAGAAAGCACAGGTACTAAGTACTACTAGACTTTCACTGGAACTGACTTTTCTGCCGAGCTATTCACAGCCAGTTGACGAGTCGAGCAACTTTTTATATTTTTTACGTGTATTACTTCAAATATTTTCTATCCGCTATTTAGGCTTATACAAATACTCGTTTGCATTGGATCCGAGCTTATCAGGAAGAGTTGTCATCCGTGAATTGAAAATTTTACCCCAGACAGCTGTATCTCGAAAGACTTACGAGGAACACAATTAGGTTAGTGAGCGTAGCGCATAATGCTTACCTGACACCTAGCTAGCACGACAGATCGCTGATTAAAACTGACAGGTTTTGGAACATGTGCCGTGCTGATCGCAGTGTGTTGGTAGTTGATACCATTTAGATTGTGTAAACTCGGCTACTTTCTCAGTTGGGAAGAAGACAAAATATGGCAAGTTTGCTTAGTCGCTCGAGATTCCGTACTCTGCTGAGTTTTGCCAATTTCAACAAAAACATAAAAAATGCAAAATAATATCTGCGATTTGTGGTCGCAAGGCGATATATTTATGATCTCATTCACAAAATGTTAGATCAACTCAACTCGCCGTCAACACTTTCTGCACAGGTAGATTGTTTCACAAGCTGTCAATTTTAATCAGCCTTCTGCCCCGTCAGGCGGAACTGAAGAACTTATTGAACTGTTACCTCATAACTAACTGTATCATAACGCCTTGTAGCGTCATATTTGTAAAGAGATGATGCTACATATATCTAGCAATATGTTCGAATAAATAATATAAAATAATTATTATAACATAAACATGTTTGCCGCATAATTCAATGAAGTACAAAAGTCTGATAATATTTATCACATACCGCTATTTAAAGCAATTCATTCTTATAAGAAACAACTGAATTCGAATCTAACTTTAGTAAACCTGTTTTTGTAGTATTGAATGACGCATTAATACATTTGTACTTTGTAATCTGTCCATCATTTAGTATCTTGATATAAGACTGGAGACGGTTGCTTCCTTTCACGGTAATGAGGAAATGCTCTAAGCAACCTTAGATTTTATAGATACTCACGAAATTTATTTTCGAAACCTTTACGATTTCGCCGTTTTCGAACTTCTTCACAAAACTACAGCGATTTTCAAAACTCAAAACTGAGCCTCGCTAAAGCCGAATGTTTTCCACAGAAGCCTGTCCTCTCATTTTTATTTTCCAGTCATATATCAAGAGCGAACGGTGTCCAGAATACGAATAAAATAAATCAGTGTGCATAGTTGTGTCAGGAATTGAATTTATGTCATCCCTCTGAAGTCCGTTAAAATAATTCGTTTCAGTTCCAACTGAGTCTCTTGTCTCCCAATTTCCGTTTGGGCGGCTGAGGTGTCTCGGCTTCAAGTTTATTGAAGAGGTTCTGAGCGTGAGATGCGATTCGAGCGGCGTAAATGGTAATCAAAGGGAAGCCAGCCAAGGCTGTCAATGAGAGTCGTTCAAAGCTCTTCAGAGTCAGTAATGAGGCTTCCTGAAAAGACGAACAGGAGCAACAGGTTATTAGTTCTAGGTATTGTGGGAGTGCGAGTGAGTACTGCACCTACTGTAATCTCATTATTAATTACACAGAGTTGTACAGTGCGGCTTCTCTATTGAGCTTATGACATGACGGAGCCGAATCACGAGCGTCTTCCCAAAATTAGTAGACGAACTACAGGTTCTTTTAAGAGTACAGAGCTCGAGTCGAGCAATCCCAAAAGTCGCTGTCTGAAGCAAGAGAGTTCCGCAATATGATCCACGTTATATAAGTTCATCCTTTAGCCATCTGACTAAGCATTCATAACTATTTCAAATCAAAATTATGCAGCACATCACGCAACTGGATTCAGTTTTCGAATAAGTAAGCCGGTTGAAAATCTCTACCGCTGACAGTTTAGACATACATCGACGCCTCGATTGCAGTGATATGTACTCGCTTGTTTGAAAATTCTTGATGTTCACTGTTCACCCAGCATGTCTCTCTGAGGTCTGAATTAAGGCCTGCAGTGTAAGCGGAGAGGCCGGCGCCGGATTTATAAGGATCGAAAGGAAAATTAGGCATAAGATTAAAGATAACACGGTAACATCTAACTATATTTTTGTACGATTCGGCAACGAGTCGAAGGGTAACTTTACTAAATAGTTGAGAACGTACGTCAATGTTGTGGACTGCCAAAAGAAGATTCTCGACGAGCTGGAAGTAGAAGAAGAGAGAGTCAATGAGAGCCATGCCCAAAATGCCCTTCTTGTTCTCATTCATGTGGACCAACGTGATTTGGGAAAATGTGGACTTGATGAGAGCCAGAAGGCCTTTCAAGAAGAGAACTTGGTAAGCAGTAGTCCGGAGTTTCTCCATTACTTGAGACACGAATTCGAATGTAGTGCGTCCGCTTGCACTCTTCAGAAATAGAAAAAAAAAATATGTATGGCAAAAATCACTAAATGCTAAATAAAAATGATACACTATGGAGATCGCGATGTCAGAACTGCGCTCGGAAACTCGGAAGTGGAAACTAACTAGACTAACTATAAACAGATGATAAAATATCGAGTTTGCAAGACTGCACGGCGCGGCGGGAGTGTTGCTTGTTCAATACTTAGAGTAGGAAATATGGCAAGTCAGCTCTGCTTCTTGTTGATTTGCACTGATCCTCCACTCTAGAGGTAAGGTAGCTGAGCTGACTTGCCGTATTTCCTACCCTAAGGTTTAATACGGTTACGGTTAGTTCATTATATCTTATATCTTCATCTCATTAAATATATCATCTTGCAATTCGTTTTGAGATTCCGCACTGTTCTTAGACTGTTAAGTACAAAACACAATATACTAATTTCTCTTACATCCTCACCCACACGATTGACAACGAGATAATCCAACAGGAAGTTTACAAAGTAGTTTACTCCACCCAATTCCGAATCAAAGTTCCGATCTTCTCTGTAACAATTGTGAAGCGTGTAGACCATACATGAACAGGCGTCCAAAATCACTTTTCGGAACTCATCCGGAACTGCTCTGAATCTCTTCCCAGGCTGAGCAGCTTGCCTCTCTTCTAGAGATCTGTGTATCATAATTGAGTTTCCAGATAATCAATTCAACAGATTGGGCACTAGTTTTAATTTTTGTCATGAATCCAATAATACATGCATTTGAGTTACCCCAGCGTATATTCAAGTAGTTCTACAACTCCTGTAGACAGGGCACGGAGAAAATACAGAGATTCCTTTTCAAGAGCCAGTTTATTTTTCTGAGACGATAATCGTGATTAAAAGAGTAAAGTGTGACATTTTTCGTAGCAGGAATATAATATAGCTATACTTCCAAATAGACTAGAATATTAATACAGAATTTACGCCGTACGGTGCATTGCATATGGCATATTGATCAGAGGTGGGAGGGGGAGGTTTTTAAATTGCAAACGCGCTAATTCCTGAATTAAAAACACTGAAACTATATCTGAATCGAACTATAAAGTTTATAATACAAATAATAGTAAATAAAGGCTAATTTGAACAAAGAATTTACTTGAGGAGAACGACAAGGGTGGGTGCGCAATTTCAGTTTCTGAAGCGAGCAAGTGTAGTGTAGAGTCATATTGTCTTCAGATTTATAAGTTACTTAATGGCATTGTATCTTGTATCAAGTATGCCCGGCATTTGTTCATCGTTTCTCGGGCAGTAAAAAATCAAAATAGCAACTTTCTGCATTCGGCATGCAGCTCAGCAACCATTTGAACCAGAATTACACTTTTAATATAGCGCTGCGCTCCTATTCTGCTACGAAAAATCACCACAGCTAAAGCTTTTGTTGAATCCTGAGCCAAAAATCGTTCTCTTCGTACGGTCAAACCAGTAACAGTGCTCTGTAACTTGTTAAAAGCCAGCGGCATCTGGGCAAGTGCAGCAAAGTCCACTTTGACACTGTGCGCCTTCGAGAACTCCTTGCATTTGGACCCCGAACTTGACGTTGATGCACCTTGAGTGGAAGGAGCCTTTATTTCTTGCAAAAGCTTCTTGAAGGCAACTTTTTCTTTGGCCTGTAAAAACAATAAGAATCAGATCAGAAAGAGAATTTGCTAATAAAATCTGCAATTGTCACTTATTGTCAGTCATTTCTGTCAATGATTCTCAATTCTTCTCACCGAGTGGTTAGACATTATAATGAAAAATCGTATTTTCAGCTTTCAATTCTAAAATACTTAACGCAAATATATATACCAACTTAATTACGGCCAGTGACCGGGTTTAAAGTAAGCGGTAGTTTTTACTTTCGTTCTGAGAGTGACACAAGAGAACGAGGCGAAATTATTAACTCTTAAAACAACAGGTGTGTTTCAGGTTCAAGAGCTGAAACACGTTTTAGAGTATTTGTCGGCAGCCGGCATCGGCATACGTGACTGACTAGAGAAAAAGCACAACCTGCAGATGGAACAGAATATCTAATACATTAGGAAATTGAAGCAATCTATAATCAAATTTTAAATCTTTAAAAACTGGCATTTATTTAACTGTCTCGCAAAGATCCTCAATTTTGTTTCGATTCGACTAGGGTTTGAGGGTTTTGGTTCAGCCATTCCCGAATTTAGGACACCGAATCTGCAACCTTTACGATCTGAAACTCAATCCCAATTACAATTCTGGACATAAGCAATACTATTCCTTAATCATACAGATACCTATTAATTAGAAACGCATACAAAATATTTATATCTAGTATGCTACGATCGAAATCAAAATCAAATTATACGAATTAAAAAAAACTACTACTAGATTGTTTACAGATAGCACTCAAAACTCAAACTATAACAAAACAGATTTCTTGAAGAGCGGCAAGCTGCTCGTGCTCAGCCTGTAAAGAGATTCCATCAGAGCAGTTCCGGATGATTTCCGAAAAGTGTTTTTGGATGCCTGTTCATCATGTATGGTCTGTACAGCCTATAGATACGCTTTCCCATTTCCCAGTCACCAGTAGGTCTTTCTTCAAAGATGAGGTAAAACTGTAAAACATTTAACTTATCTTTGAAGAAATACCTACTTGTAAAGCAAGAAACTATAAGTACGTTCAGAACAATGTCTTTGTGATTATTCATGCATTGACGGTGTAAATACTTTAACTTCCGACTTATATACAACTTAAACTGTAAAAGAATATACATACCACATCAAGACACAAGATGCAAGAGGAATCGAAACCATTGCTGTACTGTACATGTAATTCCTATGTCTTATTGCCACCGAGACAGTCAATAACCGTACTGCAGAGTACAAAGGGCAAAATACAATGCAAATATACATATTATTTGTGTGCTTACTATGTTGATCGTCTTGTCCTTGAGCTGGCGGATGTAGGCTTTTGGATCCATGCCACGTGGACAGCTCTCCATGACGTCCAGGGCCAATTCCTCCGCTTCCAAATTCCAGGCAGTAGTGGCGCCTCCACTTCCGCTTCCGAAAGTTGGTTCAGGCACAACTGGGGCACTTCCCGCTCCTGTTGTATCCATATCTCCATCACCACCGTTCATGTTCATTCTCTTCCTTTGTCGTTTCGACTTCGACCCTTGCCTTGATGACCTCGACTTTCGTTTCGTCCTCCTTGAGATCTTCCACAGACACAGAAGTTGTGTTGTAGTTAGCCAGCCGCTTCGTAGTCTGTAGTTGCTAGTACTTAGTTAAAACTTGAGGCGGAACGTCAGTCAAAAGTCGCTTGACCTGGGTGGGACTGTCAACTATGACCTATGACCTAACTTGACCATTGACTGACGTAAAAAAGAATTATGCCGGAATCCGGAAGGGTGAACGGCAAACGGACGACTGACTCCCTCCCTGCCCCTGCTGGCTGTTATGTTGTGCTTTGTGGTTCAAGATTCAAAATCTCAGCTGGATTTATTTTAGCGCGTTCTTGCGGGAGAACACATCTTGACATATAATTCTATATCTTACTTGTCTCTATAACGAATCCAGATATATGTTAAGTTTGTATGGCATGGCATGGCGGCCAAGGCGCATTGCATTAATTTGGCTCATCAAACGTTCTACGACGTCTACGACGTATATCTAAAATGTTCCAATTTAACATCTAAAAGAATACATTTCAGATCTCCGCTTTGTTTTCTGTGCTTAATTTGCTGTGTCATCAATGAATGCCAAAGCTCCGGAATGAATATGGACGTAAGACATAGGACATAGTACTCGGTACTCGGACAATCCAACAATTCAAAATGACATTCTCATTTGACACTGCTGGAATCGAAGGACACTAATAATTCAATTCATAGCAAAAGTAAAAAACCTGCCTTTGGCAGCTCTGGACCAGAAGGGAGCGACAGTTGACGTAGATACGACGTAGAGACGTAGAATACGAGATTATCAAGTAGCTTTGTACAACTTTTAACAGATTTATATACAATTATATTGTCTCTAGAATCTGATACTTTAAACTTCGCTTCAGGGTTTTCATCATTTATGAACAACGAACATCTAATTCAAGGTATTTACATATGACGTATGTAAATCAAATCAAAATCGACTTTTGCCAATCCATACTTGTTTCCGTGTTTCGACTCAAGTGCACAGGATACTCAATATTTTTGCGCAATTAGCCCTATATAAATTGGTTTAAAATTTTGATCCTTTTATTTAACACACGTTTACGTCCTTTTAGATCTATTTATTACGTGACGGACGGATGACGGACAGACATGGGCATCCCGTAAGAACATTCTGGTCTAAAGTTCTCGGGCGGACGTTGCCCTAGACCTAATTTACTGTTCCAGAGAAGCTTACAGCTTCCACCATTGTTCCAACTTCCAACAGATCAAGCAATCAGATAGCAATAATTGGATAACACAGATTAAGCTAACAGTCTTAACTTATTCCTAATTATAAGAATATTCTGGCATGATGCTGTGCTTCTGTTGGGTGGGATAGGAAAAATGTTTTTTTTTTACAATTACGTCAATAATTTACTATGTATTGTAACAAGTGCTGAATATAATGAATGATTTCAGCTATTGCTAGAGCACAATTATCGTATCATTAAATCCTAACAAGCAAAAATATCAGGACCAGCGGCGATTTTGCGTCAATCATCACTAATGCACTTCAGATAGATTAGGAAGTACCATTGAATCGACACAATGAAAGTGGAATGTTTACTTTCAGCAGCGTGCAAAAAATATATCTCAACTATGTATTGTTTTACAAAAAGCAATTCAATTTGCTTGTAACGGGTTTATACATACATAGATAGTAGCCCGTCCTCACTAAGTATAAATATTGCATAATGTTTTCTGTCTGCTGCGGCAAGGCAATTAATGTATGCAACATGCAACCTCAGTATGTCGTCTCGGTCTCTGGATTTTATGTCCAGTTTAACAGCAGATGAGTGAAATCACTATTCATTTATTCAGCTACATTATTTTCCGAGGTGACAGTTGACAGCATAGCAACTTGGTACAGAGACACTCACAAACTCAGCTCGGTTGCTGTCCTGTGTTATATTTTATATTTATGTGTTATCTGGAGTTTAACCTACAGTTACGATTGAGTTGAATGTAAAACTTAAGTTTTACTATAAAGTCATTTCGAATTCCGATTGCACTATTAAACACTAAAAAAGTAACTCTGAATTCTTAAAATACAGTAATTATTCACGGGTTAGCTATAGTCGCGCTGCTAAGTATCACACGTAGCACGTCATGTTCAAGGCTGGCAATTCGTTGGAGTTTTTTGTGAACGGAGAATTGGTAAGCCATTTTGACATTTGACATTATCCAATGACCGAAGACCGAATGGAATATAAAATTAGTAATAGTTCTAGCATTGATTTAATTTTCTATTAAAATCTGTGAGCTAAAAATGAAATTTTTGCAGGTTAAAGATGAACAGATTTCAGCCGAAACCAATGTCGCTACTTATTTGCGAAAGAAGCGTAAGATTCTTAATTTAAACTTATTTATTTGAGCATCTGGAAAATTCAGGCTTCTTTAAGGATGAGGTTTGATTTGAACTGATGCGCCTTGAAGCTGTGCGTTTAAATATATTAAGAAGTTTGAGCCGCTCACCTGAGTCAATCGCTTGACCTAGAACTATTCCAGATATCTTGTTAGAAAGTGGGTATTTGAGAGAACAAAGGTTTGCGTTTCATCTCGTTTCAAAAATGTATTACACGCAGAGCATTTAATTATAGTATAGTTACTATTACGTTCAGGTAATATAACCCAATGAGCGCAGATCAACTAGAAAACTGAAACATTTGTTCACTTCAATAAGGCCAGCTTCCCTTCCCCATCGAAGTATGATTCTGATTCATGATTCTACCTCAAGCGATTTACTTGTGCGAGCGGCTCAAAGTTGTTGCAAGCTGTAACAAATGCCTATATCTGGCGTTAGCTCAAAACCAAACCTCGCTCTTACGAGTAGGTACTTAAATTATATTATAATGTGAGCTCATATACCCTGAGCTTATACGTATTTGCCCTGTTGTATTGCAGTTCATCTGACCGGAACTAAAGTTGCTTGTGGCGTGGGAGGCTGCGGTTCATGTACGGTTATTCTTTCGAGATTTCAACCGACGGATAACACCTTTAGGTACCTATCTTTGGATTTTCTGTTTTTAAAAACAAACGTAATAAGATGCTATGTAGATGATATAATGTAATCCTAGTTGTGTTAAAACTGTTTTAGCCATGTCACCGTAAATGCTTGCATTACGCCGCTGGCCTCCCTAAACGGAGTTCATATTTTGACGGTTGAAGGAATTGGAAATGCAACGACAGGGGCGTGTACTTATTTACAGGTAAATAAATATAGTGCCAAGGTTATTTTTTAATAAAGTTATTCTGAAAATCAGCATTATATTTAGACATAACGGCTTTTGAAATGTTTAGTACGGTATGTATTTTATGAATCCATTTATTCTAAGGCACCAGCATTTATAATAACGTGAATAATAAAATAGTTTAATGTCAAGCCTGTGAAAATACTTAATTAACTCCTTCAGGACGCGATTGCTAGAGGACATGGAACGCAGTGCGGATTCTGCACGCCGGGAATGGTGATGTCCATGCACGGCCTATTTGCATCCAACCCGGTCCCACACATTGGGCA
>JAQFXY010000866.1:0-15606 GCA_034693865.1 Ceratophysella sigillata | reverse complement strand
TGGAGTAATAGGTACAAATATCTAAAAATTAAAGTAGTCACAATTTGGTTATAGTCATAATAAGTGGTTTTGCCATAGCGATTTAAGCCCAGTTGACTGGCCCTGGAGTTTAAGAGGGAAAGTTAATTATAAGTGCACCCTGTCAGTCTCCCAAGGAAATAGATTTAAAAAAGGCGTTTCGTTCCTGAGGAAATTCCAATTTATTTCTATTGCCTTCCTTTATTTCAGCCTGATTTCCCCATTTGCCATAAAAGAGTTCAAGTTGGGGACGGAGAAGGACATACATATGTGTGTCTGTCGTTTGGTCGGGTCGTAAACCTGAATCCAAATGCATTAAGACCTTTTGATGGAGGGTGGAGTCGTAGTAGCGGAGAATGGCTTGTATTCAAATTGAATATTTGTACACGGAGTGACTTGAGTGGTCTCCAGCTAAGTCCGCATGGCTCCACACACTCTGCCCTCTTTCTTTGAGTCGGAATTCGGAATGGAAAGCCGGAATATTTAACGGGAACTGGAAAAATATGACTTTTTATTCCCACATCACGTCCACCTCCTTCTGGCTTCTTGAGTGGTGTAAGGAGGCAGAGAACAGCGGCTTATTATTATTATTGTTACTGTCTTAGCTTACAACCACTTCACTCACACTATTCTCTTTATTCTCTCTTCCCGTATAACTACACATATTCTGCACGTTCTTCGTCAATTGGGACTCCGCAGTTGGGTTGGGATGGGTCTGTGAATGGACGCCTTATGCAGGTCCCACCAGCTTATAAGTCTAGGTTAGGTTTTACGATCGTTCATCACCCAACGGAATTTGAATTCGAATTTATTCAACAGCTTTCCTCAGAAGCCGATAGCTTTACATAACTTGAAGACAAAATGTTTTAAATCTTAAATCTTAGCTGTTCTTAAGTGTTAACCGTGTGATGACACCACGGCTATCATGGCTTAATTCAGGTTGAATTAGTTACTGTTATGGAAATCTAGCCTGACTTGAGTAGATGAATATAGCCTACTTGTGTTAATTCTTGAAATTTTCTTGTGTCAGCTCGCTTACTTAATTGTAAACGATGAAGTTACAGTGTAGAACATGAATAGATAACATAAATGAGCAACCCCAACTGACCGAGCGTAATTGGCGTCGGAAAGTTCTTGCCTACTACATAGTCGCCTTACGTTCAAATTCTTTTGCGAAAATTCCTGCAAAGGGCTTACCGATGTCCAAGGCTAACCTGTAACACGAAAGTTTTTGTCCTTGTGTTTACATTAGCAATTCAAATTTAGTGCTGTGTATAATCCCAAGAATACTGGATGGTTCGAGAGGAATATCTTTGTGCTTACTCAAGTGTTCTTCTTTACGCAGAAATATTATATTTTTTAATCAATCGGCAATGTTCATACTACTGTTACATACGAGTCTGCGATTGCACACAATGTCAAGAGTAAATATTTAATTGAGCTAGGCCATCTGCGTAAAAATCATGGAATGAAAAGGCTTGAATTCATTTCACCAATCTTCGCTTCAAGTACTTTTCCTAATTTCGCAGCAGCTTTAAGTGAAAACTTTGGAAGTAGATTATTGATCATATAGGCAGCACACCGACGAGGAGGAGCGGTGGGTGATGTGCCATTTATCAGCTCCTCGTCAAGCCTGATCTGAGGAAGGAAGGTGGTGTTGGTGGATGATAGGCCAGAAGTTCTCAAAATTGATTTGTAAGTTCAAGTGAGAGTGGGAGATAAATTGAGGAAGAAAGTCTCAGTGCTGCTGGTGCGTTGTGTTGCGTGGAAAGCGGAGAAAGTTGAGCCAAGCCGAGTCCCCCAGAGAAGGGGAACCAATGAGGTTCTAAAAACATCATAACTTTCCTGACACTCACTACTTAGCTCTCTTTCCACCGGAACGACTCAACTTTTTTCATAAGTAGTGCAGGGACTTGGGGCGTAAATCACAGGAGAGACAAAGATTTAAGGAATGTTGCTCATTTCCTACAAACCCACCAGCCAGCACACGTAGCTCGACAACTCAGGCTCACACGCAACACAATCCCACAATTCTAATGTTAGTCAACTTTAGTTAATTTACAATCGTTCATGCTTAAATAGTAATACAGAAAACGAGACCTAAGTATTGCCAAAATGTGTGCCAGTTCAGTTTAAACATTTCAGCATTTTGAAAATAGTTATTCAAACACCAAATTGGTTTTCATTAGTAGAATGGAATAATTTCCTAAGTTGTAAATAAATAAAGTAGGTAAGCTCAACATGTATTCACATTTAAGGTGTGTATTACCATTCTGGGATGGTTTTGAAGTCCAGGGACCTAATTTTCCCTTAATTCACAGTTTGGGAAAAAATCAAATCAAAGAACGACAATCATGTAATTTACTCTCCGCTTGCAAAACTACTGCTTTGTGAGTGACTAAAACTTACACAGACTAGTAAATTGTCCGAAATTCCATTATCAAACCCCAGGAAATCCTAAGTTACGTCTACTAACTGAAACTTTATAAAAAATAGTTAAGTGAAATTAGGCTTAGTGAAATCTGGTAATATTCGAAAACACGGTCGATCACACGCCATATTTGTACCGGAAGCTTTTGTACCAATAATGATGTATTTAATATTCTTTGGAAATATAAGACCCGAAATTGTGTACTACACGTAGTTTGTTAAAGAATATGACTTGGGGCGACTATGAACTTTGGAAGATATGTATGAATTGGGGAATAAGAATTGTCGGTGAATGGCCAAGCTCAGCCAAATCATCTTCCTCCACCAAAATACCAAACGCAACGTTCCCCCTGCCACACGGACCCACAACCTTACGCAGTCAAGAAGACCAGCACGGACCCACCTTTTATTTTTCCAGAACAATAACTCAGTCAGTCTCACTATCTCATAATGTAATGCATAAATTACGGCGACATATCTACGAGTTTCCGTCCATCATCTGGGCAACCAGGAAGTAAAGAAAAAAGAGGCAAGGCTGCTGCTTTCACCTTGATCACCTCCTGCGTCTCATACAGTGTACATAGGCATGATATCTATGGAAAGTCCCGAATGGAACGTTGTAAACAAGCACTTGTGTGAGGAAAATTCGTAACTTAACTGCATTAGTCGTGTATGAACAAGCTGGCCAGAGATATGTAAGATTAATGTGATACTATAACTTCGAAATGTGCGCCACTGAATACGGCCTGGATAATACGGGGGCTTTCAAAAGGTGTTTATTACAAATACTACAAGTAGATATTCATTAATCTCATTTCCAGCAGTATACTTGCCATTCGCTCGAGATTTTACTCACGTTTATGACCCATTTGTCTGTCAAGAAGACATTCCTTAGATTTCCAATATCCCAAAAGCATTTACTTGTCAAATAATTTAATAGTCACACAATTCAAAGTCCCACAGGCGGTACGTTTATAACTTGAACTAGCTGGCCCACGAGTCAGTGACAAGCACAGATCTGTGTCGCTGAACTGGCTACAACGTGGACTCCTACTATGTATAAAGTTGTGTTTTGAGCCAGTAACTACTGGATTTAGAATAACCGAATCAGAATCAAAACTTCGGATAGAAAAAAAGATCCATGTCTGCTCACATACATACAAAAACGAAATAAAAAAGCTCGTTATAGGTGAAGATAGTGAGTTGTGGATTCCGTTTCAGGTCATCAGATTGTGTTTGACTCAAATAATGTTTACATTTACATTTAGTGTTTGTTATCTATTGTGATTATTTTGTTACTTTTCCATTACCAAGTCACATCGTGAAATTAAGTTTGCCGAAATCAGTCAGCAGAACGAATCAGTAGAGGAAGGAAAAGCCTCAGAAATACGGAAGCACAGAAGGAAAGAATGATCCATGCACCACATGATGATTAAGCTCGTTGTACTCTAGGATTACTAGGAGGAGTATTGCCAAGCCAAGTTTTGTTCAGAATAAGCCA
The DNA here is from genome assembly GCA_034693865.1 of Ceratophysella sigillata. Lineage (NCBI taxonomy): Eukaryota > Metazoa > Arthropoda > Collembola > Poduromorpha > Hypogastruridae > Ceratophysella > Ceratophysella sigillata. Next base: position 11,657 of record JAQFXY010000866.1, on the reverse strand, counting down.
ACTTTAGCTGCTATAAACAGTATAAGGTAGGAAATTGACATGCAACACCAAACCTGGTGTTGAAGTTATTACTTGAGTTCTCAGTATTGCCGTATTCCACAGCCAAACTGGACATGTACGCCATATTAGTGCCCATTAAAATATTTAACTCCGGCACTAACTTACAAGGGAACTTATTGCTTCCACATCAACTTTTCCTAACGGCTCCTACGCAGAAGCATCAAAATAATTAAGAATCATTCCGTCCAAACGACCTTTTAACGTCTTCCTGTCAGTAAAAAGTGACATAAAAACATAGTCTCATTGTATTGTACATGGAATTTCAGTGCACAACCCAGTCCATGCCTCTGTCTGCTTATGTCTCTTAAGCTCTGTCTCTCCGTTCAATTCCAGTGCTGGATTTTTCATTTAATGAAGAGTTGCTCTGTCTGAACTGAGCAGTAATCTGCGGAAGAGTGAGTCAGAAGAAAGTAGATAAGCCTCGCACATGCTTCTCTGAGCACAACAGGTAGTCTACACAAAAAGAAGAAAAAATATGTCTCGGAATGGAATTTCAAAATCAATCTTCGAGTCACAAACCTTTCTCCATGAGAGAAAACGGATTATTAAGTTGTATAACCCATTTTACTTCAACAACAAAACCTTCAGCTTTAATTTGTTACCTTGCCTAGCACTCAGTGTTTGTCCGTATATTTACAACGTATATGCTTTTGCACCAAGCTACAAAGTTACACAATTACTGGAAATAATGCCAAACCTAAGTACCTAGGTACCTTGTTGGCGCTGAACTACAGCATTGAACAGATTTCAGTATGACATTCCACTCACAGGCTTAGTTGACGATCATAGACGGATAATTTGTTTTTGCGCGCAAACAAACATTAGTCGTGCACGAATTCTGACACTTTATTTCGGTGCAATTATCTTCCTCAAGTTGATAACCGTGTTACCTGCATACCATCAAGTGCAAACTGAAGCTTCGCATAAGGACGAACTAGGATCCGCGACAGTGACATTGATGCATGCAAAAATCATCATAAAATTAAAAGGACCACTCGATGCTACACTGTAGTTCCAAAATATGTGCTACTATTTATATTGTGTTATTTGAAAATTAAGAAATTGATGGTATGAACAATTAATGAAAATCCGTATTGGTTTTTCAGTAATTTTTTCAATATAATTATCGCCTGAATATTCATATCTAAAAAACGCACAGCTTGGTAACACACTTTCACATCAAGCAGTAGTGTTGGGTTTTTAAATCATACCGTTGATTTTTGGCAGGCTTATATCCCTGGATTTGTGGCAATTAATTAGAAACAAAACATATTATTGAGGCCAGAGCTGGAGGTTCCTTACTCGTTTGTGAATGTGTAACTGCTGTTGCTGTATACGGAGGCACTGTTAGCGAGTTGAAAAGTCACACATATTGAAATTCTCGAACCGCGCTCTCAAAATTAGCATTTTCCTTACAGCGGATTTGAGATAAGTAAGTATGCCAATTTGAGATTGGAGAGGAAGGAAATAACCATTTAGAAGATACGAATTCCCTTTGAAGAGAGTGTGTAAACAGAATAAAATTAATTTCCGTCCTACCTCGTACGCATTACAATGCATCCTTTTACTTCGAGATAATACGTTTAACTGAAGTTCACTCAAAATATTGATCAAATAAATTATGTGCTATGGAACGGACTTCATACATAGGGAAATATTCAACTCAAAATACGACGTAGAAACAATACCCTCAACCCTTAGTCGACTGGTAAACACGACGAATACGCGGAAAACAATGAAATTAGTTCCCTTTCTTAAAATTTCGTATGTTCTTACGATCGGATTGGTTAGGATCAACAAGTTATACTTGATTATTTTGCAATGCAAATATATATTTATTCTAACACAGTGCTTAGTCTACTTTAGTCTTTATTCATCGTGTATAACTTGGCTATTGAAGTAATATTGTAAGCTTGAGCAGAGCCCAAAGAACCAAGGTCGTGGAACAACCGAGTTGGATTCACTAATAGAAATCCTCCTTCTGTCTTCTCTGAATCTCAAATTCCTTTTCAGCCGTTTCCAATTTAACAACAGTAAACAGAGGAAAATATGGATCTGGTAGAAATGGAATAGGAAAGGAAAAGTAAGTCACATTTCTGTATGTAGGACAGGAGCAGCTAGGAACTTGGATGCAAAGCTAGAAATGTGGGCTCTTGAACAGACTGTCTTCCCTGCGATGGAGGTCCATGCATGGCTTTTCTCGTCAACCAAACCCAGCCAAGCCACGACTGAGGTTTTTTCATTCGCCCTTTGTCTCTGCTACACAAATACTACGTAGTACTAGCCTAGGCTGTAGCTACAACTACTGCCGCTGTTCCTACACGAGAACATATTCCTTTCGCCATACTTTCTACTCTATTTTCTTCTTCCTTGAGGTTTTTTTTATTCTTTTTCACAATTTTTTTGTTCTCCTTGTCGATCTCCGTTCTGAGTTCCTATTTGAAATGGAGATCACGTTCATCGTTGAGAGTATGCCTCTCCTATTTCGACACATCTTTTTAGTTTCAGTTTTGTCCGTGTGTTTGCTTCCAATTTCTCCTTCCAACGTTTCACCTCATATCTCTCGAGAATTTTCATAGTTCTCCTTCTGGCCACTCTTTAGCCCCTTTTAGCCTACGCAAAGGCTCTGGACCCCCGCATTCCCCCCAAACAACTAAAAAACACAACTTTTCTATCTTTCCTTAACTCCTTCATTGTTTTTTCTTCCTTTAGCTATTGAACCTGAGCTTGCCTGGCCTGTCCTCCCGTCCTCTGCGCCCTTCCCTCCATATTCTTATGCACGACCTCATTCAGACCAAAAACACTCCCGTGTTCCTTCCGACCTACAGGCAATTCCTTCCTCTTTAGATCTTCCCATTTGCTAGGCTCCACTACCTCTGCCTTGTGTTGGGCCGCAAGTCTTTTGATAAGGCTGGCTTGTCTTTGTGCTATGCAGATGCAAGGCTTAATACACAAAATATGATATTAGGTGTTGAATGTCATGTAGCCTCGTGTAGCACGTGCAGCAAGGGAATGTCAAACGTCAAACGTCCTTGCCATTGGAATTGATATGGGGAAATGGCTGGAGGATCTACGTCAGTTAGGTTCCAGCCACTTTAGGCTAGGCAATCCTTGCCCTAGCCTTATCGAGCAGTCTGAAATATGAATCCCTGTACTGCGATGCTCAGTATCTCACTCAGCAGTAACTTTATCATTTTAGATTTAACTTGGATAGGTGATGTAAATATTCCCATGTCAAGCCGCATATTGCGCCAAATCAACTAGTTAAATTGAATCGGGTGAATTAAAATAAATAATGGGATTAAGTTGTGCATGCTACGTTTTAATTTGAGTTAAGCACAAAATTGGTGAAAGTTAGAGCACGTGGTTACTGAAGTTGAAGTGTAGGCAGAATTTTGCATGAGTTTGTGGTCCAGGAAGAGCCCCATTCCAGTTATTACTCCTGAAATCTGATAATGAGCCTCCGTTCTTGAGCCTATAGTTCTAGCCTGAGCGAGTCCGGAGAGAAAGAGCGTAATTAGGGCCTAGGAAAATATTGTCAGCCCAGTGAGCGTCTTCCTGATTCGGAGCCGCATGGCAGAGCGAGAGAAGCAAGGAAGAAGGAGTAATCTGAGGGAAAAGTTTGTTCGTAATAAAGAGATAATACAAATAATAGGGAATGGTGAGTTTTTGCGGAAGTCTCCGTAATGATTCTGGGGGACTCCAGGCCTCAGTCCCCTTCTTTCCACACAATTCAAGTCTGCGGCCTCAAACCTCAATTCTCTCCTCGCAATTCAGCTCTCTGGGCCGAGTTCAGTTGTGCTTTGTGCTCTGTCGTAATATTTACAGGCTCTACAGTATTTATAGAATAAGGCATTTCAAGGAACTCAAAGGAGCTCAAATCTCCGTTACTGACATTTCAAGGATTCAACTGAAACTGTTGATTTCCAGTTAGCATAAACAACAGGAACAGGATTGGCAAGGGAAACTTGGACTTATTAATAAAGCTCCGCAAAAACTGCCGTTTTGACTAACAATGTAATTCTTGTGTGACTGGCTTTCTGTTTTACGTCAAAACTGAAAATACCGCACAATGAAACATGATTTTTAGATTTTAGGCTTAGTTGTGTTAGAGCATTATATAGATTAGAGCTTTAAATTCAGGCAAAGTAGTTTCATAGTGCGGGAAGTTCGAAATTTAAAGTTAAGCGAACTAAAAACTTAAAAGAATTGTAAAACCAAAAACTTAGCCGAACTTTAAGTCAGTTTGTAAGATGAATTAAATCATACCCATTTTAACGCATTGTTGTGGAGTACAATTACATCTACATAACATTACATGGACTAATTTCAAAGCAAAGAATGGGAATATATTTAGTATTGAAAAGATGGACAATTATATTGTAGCAGGGGAAGTTGAGAGAAGTTTGAGAATGTTGGTGAGGGAATTGAGGTGGGACGGAGCTGGGACGGTTGTTCTTAAGTCGTGGGGTTGCGTAAAGTATTTTATGGCTAGTTGTAATTTGGAGAAAGGGAGTGAAAGTGAAAAAGAAGAAAGTGACGGGGAGAATGAGACCAGATGGTCTCACGTCTCTCTCCGCCCGACCCACGTTCACAGATACAGCCACTCTCGAGTAATTAATGGAAAAAGTGAGAAAAGTCTCTCCCCACCAAATCATCCCATGTGAACACACACTTCCTACTACACCCTCCACCACACAACCCAACGTCCCTTCCAGGGGGCTAACAGCTCCTAAATTAACACTCCCAACCACCCCAACAATCGGCTCAAATATCAACTCACAATTAATTAAAATATTTAAAGCATATCCACCATTTACCAAATTAACCAGAGTTTTTTGCCAAGAAAAACATTAATTTCACTCTGTGATTGTTTCTTATTTGACATGTTTCACAATTCCAGCCTAAAAATGTATTTTACATTAACTAAAAACAGGAAGAGGTAGGTGACTTTAAATCGATTTTGGTTTGGAGTGTGTTGACGACTTTCACTAGATGGAAATGGGCAGAATTTGGGGTAAAATTACTAATACCAAGTATTTACAATATCAGTGCTTCAAATGTATTGTTCTAAACACCCTGGACGAATGCTAGACACGCCCCTGAGCCTCTATTCCCACACCATGGCTAGTTAGCTACGTATAGCGAGCACAAGAAAATACGGCCAGATCGTTTGTCGTCGTCAAGGAAGAAAATGACTTTGCCTCTTCAGGAAAAAAATTGTTTTGGAATCTCACGCAAACACTCATTTTTTTCGCACACAAGCCTAAAACCCTTCCATTTCTTTGACAGAAAGTTTGCCCTAACGAGAGCAGTAGTACTCGTATGTAGTTGTTGAGTCAAGGGCCGGGAGAACAAGGCTCTTGTATCGTCTTACTGATTCCATTTTTTGATTATACTCCAGCACAAGCCTCGATTCCAGCAAAACTATAGACGCCGAGACTTGAGATCGAAGTATTAAGGCCTCGTCCGGCACTCAAGCTGGTGGTTAGGTTACTGTATATTGTAGTGCTGGGATTGAGCAGTTCTAGACCAGAAGGGTCTTATGGATGACCTCGGCCGTCTGTCCGTCACGCTTTATTGTGTCAGGACATGCGAGTACTCATGCAATTCAATTTTTATCAAGAGTAGCAGGTCATGAAGCACGCTGTTTCGGTATAATGTTTACAACATAAAAACGGCCAGATGAACCTAAAAGTATGAAAGTTTTCGTAATTTCCAAAATATCATTTTGCAGAATGTTTACATTAAACCAGGCCAACTTCTATTTAACTTGATTTTACTTTTCTGGGTATTATTTCCACGTAACTTCTTAGGTATAGGTAAAACCAAATCAAACAAAATTGGACCAAATATGATAAAATTTTGACTAAAATACCTGACACTTTGAGTAAAATACCTAATATTTCCCAAAGTTGTTGATGATCTCGTATGATATATTTATGTGCATGTGAGCAAGTCCGCAGATACCGGATACTTCGTTAAAATTCCAATTGAAAAAGTTTCCTCGAAAAAGTTTTCCCAATTATGACACTGTCCGCAAACCTCTCTAAATGTAGTTGGAGGTCACAGGGCAAAGGTCTTCGGGAATGTTTTGGGGGAATTTTTTTGGTCAATTTCTTTGTTGGAACTTTTTTGCGGGTGAATTTTGCTGCCGACAGCAGGTGTTTCGGTTTTGAGTCTTGAGAACGAGGCTAGAGATTAGAGTTTGGCATAGGTGGTGAGTTCCTCTTCTGCGGTGGCATGACAACGTGTCTGCTCTTAACAAGGCACTTGAGCTCTTCCTTCCTAATTCTAATTAATTCCATCAATATCGAGTCTGCAGAACTGCATCAGGTTGGAAAATTATAATGAACACAAGCCCTCCTGTTCTCACAGTCACGTTCAAGCTAAGGACAAAACAAATGGAGTGGAGCGGCTCTTTCATCATCCGCTTACTTTCTCCCACTTTTGTATTTACTTCCTGGCTCGATTATGATTTTGAATTAGTTCCATAGATTTGGAATCGGAGCCTTCAACTCACCGAATTCTATGCAATACAACCTGGGATATTCAGAATACGCAGAGCAGAGCTCAATAGCCATGTGGGCGGAACTGAAGAGCTCGAGCATTGATGTCCATTAGCATTTGGCATACACTTTGATGTTACGGGCTACTTACACTGGGCCAGTTTCCCGTTTCCCACGCTGCTGCTGCATTGATTAGGAATACTTCTATGCTTCCACTCCAGCCCAACTCGAGCGGAGCCAGCTTAGAAAATATATTTTGGAAGTAATAACGGGAAATGGAACATGGAGCTGGGTTGCTTGGGTTGGGAAGAAAGGGACTTGGCTGGGCTGACAGGGAGAATAGGCTCTTTCTTAATAAATATATGGGGTCGGGTGTTGCAGTTAATATTAATAAACAGACAGCATGCGGTACCTCACACCTCCTCGGCGTGAGGCGAGGACTTGTTTGCAAGGGACTTAAGAGCTGCCGACTAAGGCTTCACATCCTATTGTAGTACACGGAACTGGATATTCCAGTGCCTTCAGACTGTTCTCATTTTGGAAATTGAGAGCGTATTTAAATAATATCATCGCATTAACCTGAATTTATATATACCTATCTATATACGCATTTATACTTTTTAGGTAAATATCATGATTCTGTTTACCTATGTCTACAGGCTCAGTTAAGTGAAATTGGGTTAATGTGACTAATACGTGTTTAGCTGGTGTAGAACCTTGAAGCAGATGACAGAACCAGCTTGTGTATTTGGAAGTTTAACAATGATTAATCAAACTTTTTTTGCGTAATATACAATTATTAGATTTAGAGCTTAACAGCTCGCAAAATATTAAATCGTGTTCTGTCAAAAACTTAATATTTTTGGAAGGATGTTAACTATTACTAGAAAGAATCGGAAACAAGCTATGGCTGTGAAGTTGAGGTGTCCCCGACAGACCTCCTCCGCTCTCTTCTGTTAAATCTGAGTTACATAGACAGGGCCTCATTTTCTCGTTTATTTACCTTCGGTATATCCTCACAACTTTCACCACCAAAGACACTCTCAGTCTCTTAAGCTTGTGTCAATTTCTGACTCCCCGTTCCTTATTAGGAAGATAAATTTTCTCAGAATGAGTTCCTCCTTCAAAAGATTCTGAAATGAAAGGCCTCCTTTCATCTTACCTTTCTCTCCCGTTGCTCCTTCATCATTTCAGTATACAGTGCACGGGAGCTGGGATTGAAAACGTGGCAGACAAATAGTGCCCTGAAAAAAGTGCCCCCGGTGGAACTTATTTAAATATCCCTCGACCCAAGAATCCAAAGGCTCACTCAAGTTATACGCTTTTATGTTGGGTCAAGTTAAATATACATTTCTGTATAGGGTTGTGAACATACTAGAACAAAGTATAAACGTTCAATTCACTCTCCGTACCTTGAACTTTTATATCTCGATGAGTAAGACGATTGTTTAGAGTTACTTCTTTGTAAATATTACATGTCGAAAGTTTACTTGCCTAAATTGCTGTTTATCTGTAATAATGAATCATTCTCCATGGATTTTTGCAATCAAAACTTTCTGCGTGGGTGTTTACAACTGGAACTTTCTCCAAGAGTGTTTACAATGAGATTTTCTCCCGTCTTTTTACAATGCAACTTTCTGTATAGATTTGACAAAAGTACATTCCGCGAGGGTGTTTACAATAAGTCTTTATCCATGGGTGTTTGCATCTGAAACTTTCTCCATGGGTGTTCACAATGAAATTTTTTTCCGGTGATTCGTACAAATCAACTTTCTACAACTGAGTTTACAATGCAACTTTCTCCATGTGTCTTTGTGATAAAATGTTACGCATGGGTTTTTACATTAAAACTTAATGAATGGATTATTGCAATAAAATTTTCATCTTGGGCGTTTACAGTGAAGTTTTCTCCGTCGGTCTCTCCAATGGTGTAGTCTTCATTAAACTTGCATTTCCATGTTGTGTTTTTTGGCGCTAAGTTAGATTAGGTGGAAATATTGTTGGGGGGATTTTTTGCAGGGAATTTTCCTTTAGAACCCAGCAGACGGTGCAGAGAAAGTTGGAAGGCTGGGCCGTCGTTGCTCAAGCAAGACAACGACGGCCTGATTTTATTAATACTCCTCCCCGACTGGATACATATATTAAATATTAATATATAATTGAACAAAAGTTTTCCTCCCTTAATTCCTTTGTCAAACACTCAGGCGAGAATAGTTTGAAGCACCTCAGTCTTGGCTAAATTACACTCGTCAGATCAGCAGGATATCTGCGTGGAGGATGCGGAGCAAGGAGAGAAATTGGGTTCAGGTAGTGAGGCTAAAAGAGAAAGTCAACTTTCTCCACCATCCTTCCCTCCTTTGCACACTGATACGTTTTAATTAAGAAGAGATCTCAAGAATTTATTTGCTCTTATGATTGGATCCATGCTGGGCTTGACGTACGGAACGATCTCTTCCTTGAACATTAACCGTATTGAGGGCAAGGCTGGCATTGTTTAAATTATTCACAAGCTCTACGCATTCACTACCACTTTCTAACTTCTTTGATCTCATTTGCTAATCATAAAGCTTCAAAAACATTCGTTCTTCAAGTAGATAGCGTTCAAGGATTATCATTTTTAGAGCTGAATGGAAGTTTGGTCCGTTCTTCTGCTTTGTAATCGTCCAACTTAATTCATAATGTCGAGCCAATCTTAGGCTGAGCCACAATTGAATTACCTACTTAGAATTATGATATACCTACATCACGAATTTTGCTTGGCAGTGACAGAACCTCAGAAAAATTCACTGCTGCCATGCATAAACTCATACTGTTGACAGCACCTGTACCTTTATTTGCTAAAATTTCAAAGTGGTTCAGTTTTTATTAAATTTCTAACAATTCTTTGCCTTTTTCTCTTACTCGAATACCTGGGGCAAGATGCCTTATAAATGTACAATATACGAATACGTATCATATTTACATACGTATTTGCATACATCCCATTACATATTTACATATGTTGTGTAGTCTATAGCAAGCTACCTCCCCAAAATGCATTTTTAGAATGTACCATTTCAATAGGCAAGTGTTAGGAGAGGTTATTTTTTTATCCATCCTAACCTTTTCCCTGAGTTGAGGCGAAGAGATGGGAAGCGACGCGATGAAATAATGGACCTTTAGTAACTTGAAGTATTAATTTCCAACAAGCCAACGCCAAGCAAGGAATGAAGAAACCGAGTATTAAGTCAAGGATTGTCCTGTTCCCTTCCTTTCTGAGAAATGATATTAGCTCGTTGAGCTCATGTCAGAGTTCAAATTTGTTTGGAGGACAAAAGGAAGAGCGAAGAAAAGGAGGAAAGTAGCTGAGGGTGATCCACACCAAGAAGAAAACCCAAAAAAGAAAAAATAACCTGCTTGTGGCAGATCAGGATCAGAAGTGTTACTGGAGCTATGTTCACTTACTGGGTTATATCCATGGGTACAGGGCAAAACTCATGGGTAGAAAATCCAAAAACCCATTGGTAGAAAGGTACTACCCGTTTTTTTGCCAACCCTGCCCAGTGGTCCTAATGATGGTAATTATATTAAATAGGTGCAATGGATTTCAAGACCTAGTATCGATAAGAAATGATATAGGTAACTTTAGAACAGTTTGAAATTCCAATGTGCATTTTAGAGAGACAGACAGACTCCAGACAGGTTCCATAAGGCTCTTTTGGGCTGAAATGGGAAAGGGAGAATCTAAGAATGTCTGGTTGGAAAGGGGAAATGGTGAAGAAAAGAAAGGATTGAGTGAGAAGGAAAGTCAAGGAGTGGAACGAGTCAGGGCAATCTAATCTACTCTGCAATACATATGTTGGAGCTCTTTAGGACTCGACTCAGAGCTGCTCTCGCTAAATGATATTTATTCCCAAAAAGTTGTCAGTCTAGCACTCCAGTAATTGCATTATGCAGTCCGACATTGAATTAAGGTGGTGGCAAATTGAATCAAGGTATCTCGAATATATTCTACCATTTTTACTCAATTAAGCACATTCATTCTAACGGATTTACACCAAACCGTAACTTTTTATTTATATTGGCCAAAACTCCTCATGGTAAACTTCTATTTAAATAGTTACGAAGTACAAACTTTTTTCTCAATCCTTGAAGCGGTTTTTGCGTAAAATCAACCTGGTTTGCATTTTGGAAACTTTTTTCCTGGTCAATCACTATAGCCGTTAGTAAATACATAGAATCATAATAATTAAAAAAGCGTCTAGCTATTTACTTTATTACTATTTTTCAACAGATTTGTCGAGCAATGCAGTCACATCAGCTAGCTATTTACAAGGAGTTTGATATCTTCCCTTTCTTGTAAATAACTGACACACTCGCCGTAGCTCTATAAATAATCTGATGAGTATCTTTGATATCTATAATTTTTAGGATCAGATTATGTTAGAGAAAGTGACATTAAATAATTTTTCCCGGTGGATTCAGAATTTGAGGCCATAACATATATGCTGTCTGTCAGACGCGCAGACTGGAATAAAGGCATGGAGTGGAAAGGGTCCGAGAAGGTTAGTTGGATATTTGTCTTCAAAGTTTACAAATGGGTTTGTGAACATGGGCTTATTGTCATCAGAATTGGGGATATTGTCTCCCAATACTTCTCCGCTTGTTTGTGCATTAAGACTTTCTTGGTTAGATGATGAAATGGGAAAAGCCCAAATCCAAATGTATATTTAGTTTAGGACCCGGTGTGAACCAACACTCGGCGGATATCCAGTAAATCTTCTAACACGTTTTCTAGATTCTCAAAAAAATTCTAAAAATTGCAAGAAAATTCGACCATTCAAGAATTGACCGTTTTAGAGTTTTAAAGCTTGATGAAAATAGAATCCGTTTTTAAGAAAGAATTTATTGTCACTTTTTAATTTCAAGGAATTCATTTTCATGTTTCACCTGAAGGTAAATAGAGCTACTTCAAGAGGAAAGCAGCTCTGATTTCTAAGAATTTAAGAAATCGTTTTGTTTAAATATGATCAGACTAGCTGAAAGCCCGTCCTACGGACAGGGAATTAAGTACAAATATTTAGATTAAATAAGTGAAAAATTCTTAAA
>JAQFXY010000865.1:0-15614 GCA_034693865.1 Ceratophysella sigillata | reverse complement strand
GTTTTGAGAATTTTGCACTTATTTAATTTAATTAATTGTACTTAAATTCCTGTCCGTAGGACGGGCTTTCAGCTAGTATTTCATTACCGGTGGCAGTAGAGTGCAAATTGCGGCTAGATTTTAATTTTCCGACACACTGAACCATTGAAAGTCCAGCAGCCAAGATTTGCATCGCTTCGATGTGTTAATTCAATTCAAATATTTATTTCGGTGACTTTGTAGTATAATAAGAACATTTATATACTTTCCAACAATAGCTAGTCACTTCTATTCTATGTAATTCAAAATTTAGTCTAAAATATGGGCTATTAATAATAAATGATCTAATGAATTTAATGCTAATTCCTCCTTCTCTTGAAAACATTTCAGCTCCCATATTTCTGCCTTTGATGTAATTTGAAGAATTCGATTGAAGTTCGATTATTGCTTTGGTCCTCCTGTAAATTGATACGGGAAGCCAGTTTATCCAAACTACAAGCTTGTTCATGAGTGCTTGCATACTTTCGAACGATTTGATTTTTGAATCAAAACAGCATAGCCATAAGTTTTTACTTTTATAAAATAGGTGTGTCATTTTGATTATACTTCTGTGCTATGAGTTGTGAAATATTGTACAATGCACCAACTCAATAACAAAAGCAAAGGCCGCCATTCCTAAAAGCGATGCCCATGTTAAAAATATGTACAGGATCTTCCACTCACTCAATTTAAATGGTATTTTTTCTTCTTCTTTGTATTCAACCGCTTCCAAATTTATTTTTTGTTCCAAACTTTCAATAAATTCTTCGTGTTTGTAATACATGTGCAGTATTCCTGATTCACGAGACTCCAGCGCAGTGTGAGCTAGCTCACGACGGGCATGACTTATAAACGTATATAGCTCTTCTGCTTCGTACACGGTTTGCTTTACAGTATGACACTTTATTTCAGGATACGCTTCGCGCATTTGCTTCTCCCGAGTTTTTATACCCCCTGAATGTTGGCACTCGGTCACATTACAATATGAGAATATTTTCAGTATAACACTTCAAGAAGTATAACCAGAACTGCCCAATACTAAGGCCGATTCCAAATCCTTGGATGTAATGTTTTCCTTTCTAAATATCTCCTGTGCTCGTGTTAGGCTACTTGATTCGTAAACCCAAGTATTTTCTAGTCATTGTCGATGAGATCTTTGAGTTTGTCGAATACCACAAATGGCTGTTGAACAGTCAAGTATGTTGAAATTATGCTTTCAAAGCTACAAGTTATAACTATGGTAACCAAATGCAGAATAATTAGGGCCTGGATAGCTCTGCCGATCTTGCATTCCTGTCGAAGTAGGATTCCTATAACAGGCATCCATTGATGGACTAATACAGAAAATGACAAAAGGGTAACTGCAAGTAGACACCAAGTGTAACTCTATTGAAGTATATTTGCCCTGTGACAGTTTGTTAGGATTTTAAGTGCGTATTTGAACAAGCAGTATTAAAGTAATTTCAGGATAATGGTCGCGGGCTTCCAGCTCGCAGCTGTTTGAATACATGGATTATTTTGCATGTTTGATTACCTCGGAAGAAACAGGTTCTGGAATATATTTAATAAAGATGAGAGGGTTTCCATCAGGTCGTGTAATTGAAACAGCTCTGTCGAATCCAACCTGACCTTTCAATATAGTTGAAAAAAATAAAAATTCAATACAGATGCTGTGTGCACGTGTACAGATATTATATTAGTAACTCATGAATCAGTGCAAAGCACTGCAGTGGTCAATCGGTCGAACCTCTGATTCCAAATACATACACACACATTGCATATTTATTAAACCCTTTGATTATTTAAATCCGTGAATGAAACATTCTTAAGAGTAATCATTCATTTTTAGGCCGAAATATCTCGGAACGCCCTTGGTGCTTGGTTAATATGACTCTTGGTTAGCCGTTTACTTTGTTGTAAATTTGTTATGTTACCCAATCAAATCATGGAGCCGATTAATCAAATTCAAGTTTTGATGAACCAATCCAAATCCTAGCATTTTCTTAAATTGAGATGAAGCAATGAATAGAAGCTTCAGACGGATACACATAAAGTATCATCCGGTATCCAGAAACCACTGCTTAAATCAACCACGTAGCGGAAGGCATACGAGGGCTGTTTGATAAGTAATGAGCCCGTTTTAGTAACCATATAACAAAACAACTTACAACCTTGACATTTTGTCACCATTTGACTTAGTTAAATAGGGATTTGTTGCACCGCTAACCTTTTCACTTTAGGTCCTTTAACCCGTATTTATAAAATACCTTAAGTAAAAAGAAAATGATAAGCCTGTGCAATAAATGAGGCAGTTAAGTGTCAGTTTTGTTTGATTCGGTTATGCGTTAGATGAGATTAGGTCATGGAGAAGACAGCGGGTTCATTTATTGTTCCGTTCAATTCATTTTATCATGTTAGCTTAACATTGCTTCTTGTTGGCTTAGACCCGAATTGACACTAGCTCGCTTGTCGTAAGGACCACTTGTCCAATGGCTCTATTGTCCCACCCACCCCAATCTTAGCTGGCTTAATTGGCCCGCTTGTCAGTGTACGGAGTAAACCGAGTGAAAGCATGCAGGGAGGTGTTTCCAATTAGAATGCATGGGGAGAGAGATTTAGGGCTAAAATAGATGAGTTTTTTTGTGCACAAATGGCTGGGTGAGGTCGGATTGTGTAAGTAAGTACACATAAGATAATATGAGCCTCAATTGATATTCACTCTGCATCTTGAGTCCATAATCTAGTTCTAATTGATGGACTTGGATGTAGTTGGATGGGTTGAGAGCCTTTGCTCACAAAAGCTTGAGTGGCCCATTGAGCCCACTACTAGTCCGCTCATTCAGTTATTGGGAATCGAATCATGTTTCAGAGTAGATTAGATAAATCCATCTTCGCCCACGCCAGCATAACACTCAACCGGGCATGGCACCTAGTCCGGCTTTTCCATTGACTTGGCGAAAGGAAAAAGTGGCAAAACTAAGCCATTTAAAGTACTAGAAACCTTGGCCCTTTTGATCCTGAACCAAGGTGGCTAAACTATTAATTAATTAACCACAAGTTGTTCGTTCCATTAGTTAATTTTGTCTGCTTTTACGGTGAATTTAGAATTATATTTGTGTTATATATCGTATATGCTTAATCGCGTTAATTATATTGTTTTGGTTTCATTTAAATCATCAATAATACTCATTTGCACTATTTAATATTGCATTCGAGAACATTGAAAACAGCGTTATCTAGTATTTACATATAAAAATGGCATTTCCTTGTTGTCAAGCGATTATCTGCCCCGTACTGGTCGGCCGAAATTTTTGTTGATTTTAGCCAAATGAGCCCACCTGTTACAGCGCAGCAGCAGCCAAACAATAGTTTAGCCACCTTGTCTTGAACGGAATAGGGAAATCGTATTGCTAACTTTTTGCTCGTTTTCGTCTTGACCTGACAACCAGACGGAGTGACGGACGGAAACTGCAAAATATAGAGTAGATGCTCACTAGCAAACACATCATATTCACCTTTAACCTTTTTTTTTGCCCCAACTTTCCATTTTTCGCTAACGTTTTCCATTTGATGTGATTTGCGAGCGAAAAGTGCTAGCCGGCAGAAAAACCATCCCAGTACACTCAGCATCATAGATGGGCAAAGTGTGTACACTCCCTCAAAACTCACCACTCGGAAGGATTGAGGGGTATTTTTTTGCCACTCACCCCTCACCCGGCCCTCTGTCAGGAAAGTGACCCCTCGCACACAACCACGCACTGAGGGGTGGGTTTTTGGTCTAAAAAGACAACCCCTCGCCCTCACTCGCCCTCATTTTCCCTCGCCCTCGATTTAAAAAACGTGTATTGTAGCACAAGCCTGTAAGCGCTGGTCCTTTGCTTAAAGTTAATACAAATTTATTCTTAAAGTATAGTATTATATATGTATTATACATTCACACATAAGTTGCATTGCAAATATACTGGTGTGTCGTGCTTTACATTTTGACTGAACGTCACTAAGACCAATTAAAAAATAGTAAGCAAAGCATGAGAAATAAGAGTTTGTCAAACATGTGTGTGTTGCGTCTGCTAGGTATGGAGTCTCATTGCGTATAAAATAAGTGAAGATCAACATGCTAGCTTGTTTACAATATAATAAAATGTGTTTCTATTTTTGGTTTAATTGTTGCAATGAACTTTAACAAGCCACGACGTATAACGATTCTGCTGTGCTTGTGCTGGTGCTGATGTGCTTTGCTTATATTATTACTCCGACGGGAAACAATTGAAACAGCTTGCTCTACAAGTACAGTTACAGTTCGTACGGACGGGCGAGGAAGGATGGTTCGGGTGGTGCGTAATGTGCTATGTGCTTTGATTGATACAAAAACAGAGCCGTAAGCATTTATTTCATGTATATGGCATTGTGTGATGGGCGCAGGTTATAACCCTCACTCGGCTCCCTCATTTGTAATATCTTAAATAAACCACTCACTCGCACCCACCCCTCAAAAACCCAGAAACTCAACCCCGCACTCAAGCCCAACCCTCATTTTTCAAAATATATGCCCCTCGCACTCATTTTCACTCATTTCCACTCGCCCTCGAGGGGGGGCTGCCCATCTATGCTCAGCATACATTCACTTCGTCACTTGAGAATACAGATTGGGCCCAGAGAAGGAATACATGAAAAGCCACCAAATCCTCATCTCATCAGCCATTCAGCCTCAACTGAACCTTTAGTTTCACTGTACACAAATACTCCGTTCTCTTCAGAAGAGAAAGGCAGCATGTCAACGGTCAAGACAAAAAGGTTCCAGAGGTTAGTTCAAACGTTCAAACGTTCAGCTTCTTCGAATCGAATGAATAGCGAGACATTCCCATTTGACGACGCCGCTTCCCAATATTTGCACAACAGTACTATCTATCTTATCTTACTACTGCCTACTTTCCTCTCATTCCCCTTTCTTGCCCAAAATGAACAAATTGGCTATTCATTGAATGGACATTAGTAGATACAGAGACCGAAGACACTTCGCCCACAATTATGAGGAGAGTCTGATTCAGTAAATAGCTGAGCCATTCGGATTCTCAGGCAGGCTTTGAATATATACGCTTCCTGGGGTTTGAGCGGCCTCAATGCGGAAGCGGGTGTGGCTAAAAGCATTTGGAAACAGTTGAAACAAGAGGCGGGAATTGCTCAAGCGTAGCTAACTGTGTATTTAGCGAACTAAGTACTTAGATGTTGGATCAGGAATTTTGAGAACAAATTATATCTCTCCACTATTCCATCCACACGCATTTGACCTTCATACTTTTTCTCCGCAAATTCAGTTCATTCACTTTTGCAATTCTTTCCTTCCTCGCTACAAATATTCAGAGTTTTTGTCAAACCATTTAAAAGTTGCTTCTTTTAAGTTCCGAGCTGTATAGATTATATTTGTACGATTTAGAAACAAACGTCTGGTACTCGGAACTAAGGCTGGCTTCGGATCGGATTTCTTCGGATGATCCGTCGGATCGGATTTCGGATCGGATCGGATGAGAATCCAAAATGGTTCGGATCGGATCGGATTGAAAATAATTGTTCATCCGATCTTTCGGATCGGATCGGATTGGAACGAAATCCATCCGATGTGTTTCGGATCGGATCGGATAGAGGCTCAGATCCGATTCTAAATCCGATCGGATGATCCGAACCCATATCGGATGATCCGAAATTCATGCATCATGCTGTTCCATGCACATTAACAGAAAGGTGAACCGTACACCTTACACATGAGCAAGAAAGAACAGGAATTTTTTGGTATATTTACGCTACAAGCACGTAGTTAAGGTACACGTTATTTTCATTATAAGCATAATCCGTGCAGCAAGGAACAAACGCGAAACGCGAACTCCGCTCTCTGGATCTATATTGTGAGCTAGGTAAGCACAATAAGGACAATACATAATACTTCATAATCGATTCGAATAATTCTATCCATTGACAACGAAAGTGGCAGGGCCTGCGGCGGGTCTGACGGTGACGGTTTGAGTGAAATGGCCAGCATTAGTAGTTTGAGTGACATTGCCAGTTGAAGATGATGGGAATTACAAAATAAGCATTGCTTGGAAACATTATAAGTTAGTAGACACTTCCTCTGGGAAAATTGCAAAATCCAAGTACTGCATGGCGCTTTCGGTGGAATGCAACTTTAAAGTACTGCATACGATTAACGGCAGAATAATAAAGCGCTTAATCATAGACTAATATAACTGTTTGTACACAATTTGACATTTAAAAAAATCGGATTGTCGGATCGGATTAGGATCGGATAGCATTCGAATCGGATAGGTTTCGGATCGGATCGGATTGAAAACTTCTATTTTATTTTCGGATCGGATCGGATCGGATGAGGAGTTCTGTTATTTCGGATCGGATCGGATGCGAAATAAATATTCGTCCGAGCTTTCGGATCGGATGGGAGAAGAAATTCATCCGAACTGTTTCGGATCGGACCGGATTTGAAAATTATCCGATCCGAAGGCAGCCTTACTCGGAACCATTGTGAGACCGTTTGAGAGTATAATGTCTCTATTTGAGGATTCCAAGCTCAATTACGGTCCATTTATAAATATTCGAAGCTGGCAAGGAATTTGGAATTTGAGTCCGTCATGCAATGGACGTGGCATAAGGGAATGGCTCTGCTTTGTAATGATGCTGGTTCAGCTAGAGCTCAAAATGTCACCTAGCAGGGTGCGTAAGGCTCACTTCAGATCGGATATTTCTCAAATCCGATCTGATCCTAACTGAAAAAAATGGGATGATTTTGTTCATCAATCTGATCCGATCCGAAAGCTCGGTTCAAAAAAACGCGTAGGCAATGTTGTCATTCGGTAAAAGTGAATTCGATAAAGTCACCTACAATCTTTGTGCTGCACATGATGTGACAAGGGCTGGAGATTCCCAGAAACCAAAGTAATGGGCTTTCTATTGGTTTGCCTAAATGCATCTCAATAAACTCAATTGGATAAACAACGTTTGGGCCTTGCACATTATAAGCAAACGATCTGGTCGTAGCTTGGAGATGAAAGATTACATGTAAACGAAAGGTATAGATATGGAGTGGTAGTGAAGGCTGTGTCAGAAGGCCGCCTCATCACAACTCACAAGTTTTTGGTTGGAGTATTTAGGGCTGTGGCTGTGGGGTGTTGCATGTTTGATGTTTCCAACAGAGTTTCCAAATAAGGGCCGAATTGGGCGCTGGTGGCTTTGAGAACTCTCAATCACACTTTTCCCTTATTTTCCGCCTCGTCTTCTGCCACAAGGGAGGAGACTTATCAACCTTTCTTTCTCATTCTTCTCATCCGCATTTGAACAGTGGCTCAGCCTCAGTGCACACAGCTCAAATCTCTCGCACTAACTAATCCAATAAGCAAATAAGCAAGGATTTTAGGCTCCTTTAAACCCAGGTTTTTTAGTTAGGCAAACAGTTGCTTAAAATATGGAAAAAGATGCCCAGAAAAAAGGATTTCGGTTTTATAAAATCCATTTGTATCTACAGTCAATTCAATTATATTGAGTTATCTCAGTTTAGTTACTCCTTACGTATTTGCTTATAAAAATGCATCTGTAGAAATGTGCAAATGTTGTATGTTAAAGATGAGGTAATCATTGTATTAGTAGGTTGGTCTTAGTTGGGAAAAAGTCCAAAAGTGCTCAGAAACTTAAATTAGGTTCTGAATATGTATATGCGAGAGGTGATTTGCCCTTAGTGCTCAGATGGACTGACATGGAAGGGATGTAAGACGTAGAGTATGTGAAGAAAGAAAGGGAGGATGTTGAGGGAAGGTTAAAAAGCGACTGCTCTCTCCTCAATCACTTCACATACAAACCAACTGCTCTCTCCTCACATTCGCCTCATTTCACTCATCCAACTCCAACTCAATTCTATGTCTGTCCTCCATTGAGTTGAGTGAGGTTAGGTTGGAGAAGAAAGATGGGCTTGGCAATTAAGCGTGGAAGTGGGCAGAATGGAGAGAGGCTGGAGAGTTGTGTGCCAGGCTGAGTCCTCTGGCTGAATGGGATGATGATGCATGATGGCTAATTGGAGTGTCGGTCCGTGCTCAGTCAAGACATTTCATTCAACCACTGCCTACTCACCCACGTCCATAATCTACTTCATCCTTATCACATTCATTCATTCATTCTTCCATTCTCTTCTCCATCAACCTCTCCTTTCACCCAACAACTCCTTGTCTCCGCATACGCCCGCAAAGCACCAACTAAGAACAACATACGCTCACAATTACCACGTCAGTCAGAGCACCAAAGCATAGTACTCAAATCTACTTTTAAGCCTACAAAACAAATTGTGACTAAAATATCCAGACGTCTAGTCCATTCTATTATTCAACACATACACTAAAATAGATCATATACTCACTCTAATAGAACTTGAAAGTGCCAACCCAACGTTTTGGCAGTATTTACGGTTCGAAGACCTAATGCGATTATGATACGCCGAGGACCGAATGACGTTGCGCATTCTCCCTAATACAACCAAATATCTTTTAAGCTAAACTAATTCAACTCTATGCAAACGCAAACATACCTAAAAGCTTGTTTGCAGACAAAAATTGGAAATCTGAGATCCAATATAATTCAGTTGCTGCAAAATATCAAACTTTTCACTGATCCCAATTTTCATTCTTCTTCTTGAGCCAGTCAAGTGCGTGAAGGGATAGTCTACTTACTGCTACATTAGCTTCAATGAATCAGCTCATGGATTTATGCTTATTACAATTAAATCAGATGCGCAAAAGATAAAAGTGTATATTCCAAGGAACTGAACATGACGCTTCGAGAAGCTAGCGATGAGATGGACAGTCTGTATTTTTCTGCATAATTCATGGGTTCTCTGTTGTCTGATCCCAAGCTATCTTCATCCTTCTTCAGTTCATCAATTCACTTTTCCAGAAGCGTCTTGAGCGGAAGAGCCTGCGGAAGAACCTTGCAATGAAATAAAATAAAAAGAAATTCAGGTTGATAATTAGAATTTTGATCCTTTTGTTACTTTGTTGGAAAGAGAAATGAGGAGCAGAATCATGTTGAAAATCCTAATTTAAATGACATACTCAGCCTCGCTCTTTCACCTTCATCTTTCAGCCAATTCACAAGATACATTGCAACTAAACCGGTTCCTTTTACTACCGCCGCCTATTCCTTGAGATGGACAAATGGAAACTCTAGGAATCGCCCTTTTCCTTTCCTTTGTGTACAAAGAATGGGACAGACTTTGTATGAGTAAATACCTTGGAGTGCTTATTAATGCAGCAGGAATTACAAATTATAGATTCGGCTATCAATTGGGAAAAGTCTTTGAACAAAATTCGTTTAAATTTTTGTCGTAATGGTAAAAACTTTTTTTGCTTACTTTATTGCGAAGTATTACAAACTTACACGAGGGAAATTGATATTCATCGGATTCTCCTTTCTTGTTGGAATGAACTAAAGCAGGCAAAAACATACCTATGCTAATCTTCAATGGAGTTCATTGGAAGACATGGTTTTTTCCGCATTGGTAAAAAACAAAAAAATAAAAAAAAAACAGAAAAATTAAGTTTGCCTCTTTAGGTTTCTGTCACTTTGAGATGGAACAGTTCCGGATTCCCAACTTTTTTGCATGTGAATATTGTGACGTGTTTTCAAAAGGTTAGCTTTTGTCTACATCTAATAGTTGACCCATTCATCATTCTCCCTTTCAATGTGAAATAATAAATCAAGCCTTTGAAGAGGCATAATTGGGAAGAGTTGGGAGCGAGTGACCGCTCAGGTCCTCCCAACCCAAATTCTGGTGAAGACCGCATACTTTCCAAGAATATGCAAAAACAAAGCTACGATTCCTACTAAATCATGCAATTGATGATGTGTGAAAGGATTGGCCAACTCATGCTACAATTTGGGTTTTCTTCATGTTCCAAGCCTAGCCATTACTTGTTGTAGTCCGAAGTGAGGCTCTAGGCCTTGTGCGGACTTCTTTCCTAATTTCTACTCCGTCTCTTCAACTTCTCTTTGAGTAAAACATTTCGATGATATTTATACCGTTTTCATGAATCCAATCCATGCATCTTTCCACGTTTTTCCATATTTGAGAAAAGTTCGAGTGTTGAAGATGATGGATTGTTGGTTCTTTTGTTGTTCTGAGTTGTGACCATTTTCAGCTATTCTCCCGTTGGACAATAATGGCTGATCCTGCTCAGGTCCTGTGTTTCGGTTGCCAGAGGGACAGTGGCTTCTGAATCAATCCAATAACCCATCATTACGCACAGACGACCTTAACTCAAAACACAGCTCTCAACTCTTCTCTATTACTTGGACACTGAGCTCTGTAATGTATCATCTTTCGATAATTGCTTCATTCCCACATCTTCCACGCCCTTCCTTCTCCAAATACAGACCATCTCATCCTCCAGCAAACTCGCTCAACACACTTTCTCCTCACTCTCTTCATCTTTATATTTCTCAGCCTGGAAAAATAATCACGGCTACCTATCTATATTGACGCTCGGCGACAATTGGGTAAAGGACAGTTGGATAACATGAGACGAGAGTAGACGATGCATTCGATTCCACTTATTCTAACCTATTCAGGTATCGGAGCAATCTCTAACTCTTTCAAATTGTTGTAGACTTGGACAGAGAGTTTGGAGATTAATCACCGTGCAGGCACTCTCTTGGTTCTTCGGATTTTGGAAGCGGAATAACCTTAATATATGTACAATAAAATAGTAGGCTTGAAAAGTGTGGAGCTGAATGCTGGCTGGAATTTAGATGTTAGATGCTCTAATCAATTTGAGCAATTTGAGCAATTCCCCGCAAGCAGTGAGAAAGAGATAGATTTCCGTAATGTTCACAGAGAGTGAGGCTGAGGATACGTGGAGCAGAATCACCATAGCGAGTGTTTGGGGAAAGCTTGACGTTGCCGGCTACTATTGTTGATTGGTGAAGTTATTGCGAATTATCCAAGTAGCTAATTGTGGTAGAATGGTTAATTTGGGATTATGAGAATATTTGGAATAGCCTCTCCATTGCCAGCCAAGAAAGAGACAGAGCGGAGACATTGGGAGAGTGGAGAAGAAATGTTTCATTTGAGAAGTGGAGTGACTTGTGAGCTTGTCAATCAAACAATTGATTCTTTCTCTTGTCCGGCTCAGCTCCTCTGATCAGACTGATCCTCTGATCAACAATCTGAGTTGGGCGTTGAGAAGCTGGAATGGGAATGAGTTCAGATCAGAACTCATTTGGATCTTCCACTTGTTGGACCAATTATGGGATGGATGAACCTGGCCAACCTATGCTTTGCTTGGAAGGTGGAATGATGGAATTAGAAATAAATGAGACCAAAACCAAAATTCTGATTGTTTCACAATTGCGTGATTAGCAACCGAGCTTGAAGCGGAATAAGAAAAAAATATTTTGTGTTCTCAGCTTGCTTGCGCAAACCTAATAGAATAGAGCGGCTTCTATTGTATTGGAGTTAGGGCCAACAGAAGTAGTTGCAATTCTTCCCATTCAACCTCTGTTGAGACCTTCTCAATTTGAGAGCAATTGGAGATTGGAGAAATTGAAATTGGGTTGGAGATTTTGGGTGGACTTAGCCTTAGCCTTGGTCCTTGGATGGCGAATACCTACGTAGGTATGTGTGTTAGTGGGAGTATGGATGGGCATGGAGAAATACATACAAATTATATAGATACATAGACAGAGTTTGAGTGTTGATGTTGTGAGAGAGAGAGAGATGAGATTTGAATTGTAAAGAGCGGAGTGCGTTTGAAGTGGTTGGAAGGACTTGGTCAGAAGATAACTCAACGATTTGTGTCCTTTGAAGGCCTGAATTGTCTGAATGGAGGATGTGTTGGTGGAGATGGATAAATAAATGGGCTTACACATCCATAAATATGCAGCATACAACTCACACACTTTACAGCACAAGCTTCTATACGCCTCGCTCACTCACACATAGCCTGAGGAAGAAGAATAATGGAAGGCTGTTTGTAAGGAAGATGCGGTTGGAGTGTTTTGAGAGAGCGCACGAGGCGGATTGTTTGAATGGAAAGCCGGTCTGAGTGCAAGTTTAGCTGGTCATTTGGTTTATTTGGTTTATTTGGCTATTGTGTTTTGTTATGCATAAATAAGGGCTGAGTGACTCCACCCTGCTTCCAATGTATGTATGTACCTATGTATGTATCTCTTGTGGAAGGAAGAAGAGCTCAAACCCAAAACGGGCCTTTTTGGCTCACAAATTCAGTTGGATCTTGGATCAGAAGAAGACATGGATGCATGTGGAAGAGATGGAGTGGATGCAAGAGAAGGAAGGGAAATTGGAATTTGTGCAACTCCACCTTCCTCCCAGCCTCCATCCAATATCGTCCTTCTAAGGGCATCAAACAACACAGCCACCTCGCCCTCTCACACACAGGCCCGGAATGGCCTCTCTCTCTCTCTCTCACAAACATCCCAAAATCCACTCATCTCGCACACTTAACACATGCTTTCAAATCCTTTCTTACGTCCTAGCTTCTAGTAGATGTCGCAACACTATCTATATCCTACTAGAGCAACCCAGATTAACCAACTGGGTCCGAATGTGTCCGAGTAGGCCTGAAGGCTACCGATTTGTCCAAGCACTCCTGAAGGCTACCGAATGTGTCCGAGTAGGCCTGAATGCTACCGAATGTGTCCGAGTAGTGAGTAGGCCTAAAAGCTACCGATTGTGTCCGAGTGGAGCAGGATGCTCCTAAATCGATCCAAAATCCATCATAAATGTGTCGTTAATATTGGTTCCTCCTAAAAGTAGATGTTGCCTTATGGCTGGGATGATGTAGCGCACATTCTGTCCTTGAAAGTGAGCGAAGGGTAGAAATGCCTTGGGACGGGTTAAGGATATCCTACATGCATTTATAATTGGCTAAGAATGGATTAGGGATGGAGAAGGTGTTAATTAGGTTGATTTAGAAGAGAGAGAGAGTGAGTGGAGAAGGCCTGTTCCGAGCCTGGTTGTTGATTTGTGGCTGAGTGAGATGGAGGTGAATGAATGAATGGAGATCTGGTGAGGTGGATGGATGGATGTAGAGATGGTGAAGGTAATGGATGTAATGGAGCGGAGTGTAATGGATGGATGTAGTGGGCCACTTACATGCATTACACTCACTAAAACCACAATCAGAGATTCATCTCTCCACATCTCACATCTCACTCACCTGCCTTCTCTATTGTTTCTCTCAGTCTCATCCCAGCCAGCCAGCCACAAGACTAACAAGCGCTTTTCTCTTCCTTTCCATTCTTCCTTCTATTCTAACACTTGCCAAAGCTCTGATGACCTTCCTTGCTCCTCACATAAGGACCCACTCTCAAACCAAGCTAAAATCTGGCTACTTCACTTGGTGGCCAAACTCATTAACAACTAATTGTGAGGCAATTTCCAGGCTTACACACAGTATGCATTGTTGGAAAGTCAGTCCTACATCCTGAATAGTCTTGGGTCAGTCTTGGGTCAGTCTTGGCTCAGTCTTGGGTGTTAGGTCAGAAATCAGTTGGAAAATGCGAGAGCAGGTAGTGTCCTCCGCTTATTCAGTTACGTCGAGTAGACTGGAGTACGGCGCCGTCGCAGTACAAGTCCAGATCCAGCCATTCTAAACTTTTCTAACTCAACTAGAAACGGAGCAAAGAAGTTTGAAAGCTCGAAAGCCAAAGCGGAGCTTGGAGGCCGCAAGAAGCTTTTTCTTCTGCTTACTCAATGCGTGAGGCCTGTGGCTTGAAACGTGGCTTTAGTCATAAGAACCTCAATCAGCCTCAAGAGTATCAACGAAGCAATCCCAGTTGCTTCCTTGAACTTGTTTGCATTAGAGACGCGCCGCAGAGGTTTTTCTCTCCATTTGTACCATTCTGTCGGCGCGCAGCCACAGCAGAAACTATTTTAACAAATTATCCTCTAATATTGTGTTCCAATAATATCTCAACACAACACTTGAATCTGTTTCTATTCAAGTTGATTTATCTATATCATTTTGGAGTAAGTGTTCGTTCGGGCGATTGCTTAATTTCAAGTTATCACTGGAGCGGCTGGCTTGGAGTTTGATACGTTCAAACGTTTGCTGTGGCCCAAGTATTAGGATAAACTTAGATTAGCCTAATCCGGTGACTTTGTGACTCCTCAGTGACCCAAGAACGGAACTCCCATGAGGATAACACAGGGAACGTTTTTGTCTTGCAAATAATAAAACAGAACAATGTGTTTCACAATTTCTGTAGTGGATCTAACATATGGAAATGATTTGAAGCTATCTTACTGACACTAGGTTGAGGTTAAAGGGAAGTCTTCGTTGGATACGGCAATATCCAAGTATTCCTCACTAATTCTGCCAATCCGGATTCATATCATTGGAATACGTGCTGATTATACGCATTTTGTTGTTTGACGCAGAGACCGTACTTCCGTCCCACCGCTGACCTACAATGTACCAAGCGCCGCCCACGCTCCGAAATTCTTCGGCTTCGCTTCTAGTTTGCAGAGGAGTTTACGCTTTGTTTCCCAACAAGGCGTCGCAACATGGTTTCTCTTATCTTCAGTCCTTACTTATGCTTATGGCTTATACAGAGGCGAAGCTTGGCGTTTCTAAATCAAGTATTAAACATCTGCTACATACATCCAATGAATTATTTGAAAATGATTTTGTTTCAATTTGGATACAAAGCCAGTGCGTTGCAAAGACGAATGAAGAATTAATTGAGGCTTGAGCATATTTATTGAGAAATGGGTAAAGATGGAATTGAGGCCAAAGAAAGCCATGATTAAAAAAGAGAAGTTGAGAATTTGAGGTGAAAGAGGAATTATTGAGAGGAAAGTTGGTGGAGAAGCCACCGTTTGCTAATTGTTTGTACTTTTTTGGAGTGGATTTGGGGCATGGGACAAGGTAAGTGTTAGGTCGAGTTGTTGTCCATTTGTTCTCCAGTCGGTTCTCGGCTCGTTTGAAGAGAAGGCAGAGCCTGTGCTTAGTGGAGTGCGTGTGGGATGAGATGAAGGAGCTCTGGTCGGTGTGGAGAAAGCATTCAAAGCTCTTCTCCATCCACTTTCTCCCTTCCTTCACTCTCTCTCTCTCTCCACATCCACGCACATCTATCTCCCTCTCAATTCTCTTCTTTCAGCCATCTCTTGGCTCTCCATTTATTTGAGACTAGACGAATCCCCGATCTACGATCGGAATAACAGGCTTGTGATTTTTAGTTTCGTGTCTGTTTTCAGAGTTCGATAGTAATAATGACAGATAGAATCATAAAAGTTAATAATGCCCACGTGCATTATGGGAGAAAGCCTTAATGTTACATACTTATTTAAGTTCAATGAGTCAAGGGTCAAAGAAACTCCCCCAAACGGTCTAAGTTGGAAAATTAGCAAAGGTATTACCGTTCAATAAAATCAGTCCAGTAGTTTCGATGGAGATTGCGGACAAACAAACAAACACACACACGCAGACTAACGATTTTATTAGATAAGATAATAAGCTTCCTGATTGCACATTTTACAAAGTGGGTCAGGACGCTCCCTGATTGCACATTTTACAAAGTAGAAT
>JAQFXY010000864.1:0-15621 GCA_034693865.1 Ceratophysella sigillata | reverse complement strand
CCGATGTCCCAATTCCTTACAGGGGATTTTCAACAGAATAACCTTTGTGGGATCCTGATAACAGATTTCTAATCGGGCCTCTGAAATGAATTATTTTCTATATGTTTCGACTAAATAATCAAATAAATGTAAAAAGTTGTGCATCAAATAACGTTATTACACTTTTTATTTTATTATTCTTATATATTTTAAATGAGAAAACAGCAGCAAAAACAAGAATTCATCTGAACCCACCCACAAAGCATGAAGTGAAAAGTGAATGCCTTGACTTTGTTGGCCAACTTGCTAATTTCAGTCTTGCCAAAGAATTTCAACTCTTGTTCGACGTCATGCCCGCAGTTTTATCAATGGAGTGTAGATTTAAAAGCCACTCGACTGATAACAATCATTCAATGCAATAATACCATGTTTTTTTTTATTAAACGGCTTGTATCTTGTGTACGATTACGTAGAAGTACCCAAAGCGTTTACGTACAGATCTTAATGTAAAAGTATAAGTACTTGTAAAAGGTGATCAACACTGTGAGGTTATTCCATTCATTCTGAGTGAAATACGTCTCTGGCTATTTGAGTTGGCGAAACATTGCAATTATTTGCTCATGCAAATTTTTCAACTTCTTAAAATTTGAGTTGGACGGTGTTAAGCAGCGTATGTGCATAAGTTGTAACCCCACCCAGCTCGGCATTCAGGCATTTGATTAATAGCTCCAACAATTTCCGACCTTACTCGTTTCTAAGCTTGCAGGAGTTTCTTAGCTCAGCCGTGATCCTGTACACACGTACTTAGCAGAGGAAGTAGGTAGGACAGAGGTTTACGAGTATAAATTAGAATTTCACGAACTGTTGCTCGTGATTTGGTCGACCCGGTAAAGATTAGGATTACCGCACGCATCTGAAGTTTAAACTGTCCTGCATCTCTCCTTTGCCACTTTTTCCGCAGCCTAGAAATAAGAAGATAGTGGTAGTCGTAAGTGATGAGAATTTGAAAATGGGTTTGTCGGCCGAACAAGACTTAAATTCATACGTCGTACTTTACCTTTTTGCGAAGCCTAAGTGGCAAGTAAAGAAAAACTCAAAATCTAAGGAGATGATCGAAGAAAAGTTCTCTCTCGCTTGAGTTTTGTTGAAAGAGTTGAGTCCCTGGATTGGGAAGAAGTGGGATTAGGTTCGTATTTTTTGGGACTAAAGTACTTAGGCTGGCTGGAGGTTGGATGTGGAAGTAGAGACGGAGGCAGGCCGAGTGTACAGAAATGCTGGTTCAGAGTTTGTTTTGGAGTCTTAGAAGATATAGGATGTTAGAATAAGGATGAAAGGCAGAGGAAAAAGTACGACGAAGAGATTCCGCTTTTGTATGATTCTTTGATTATGTTATCGAACCTCTGCCGTTCGTTTCCTCTCGCACGTGAATTGGCTTCCAGCGAGACTTGATACGTGTTGAGAATAGTCCTTCCACTCTAATGAATTAAAGTGTGCAGACAAAACTTTTCCCCCGTGCCACTGGAAGGGAGATAGGCGGAAGGTGTATGGACTATGGCTCTCGCCGCTGCTGTTGAGCAAAAATTGAAAGCTGTTGTACTACTCTGTGTGTCTTTCCAGTCTTAAACCCAGCTACCAACTTTGTATTTGACGAGCAAGAGACGGACGATTCAATTCAATTGAACTCAACTCAATTGCCTTCAACTACTCTCTACTCAAATACGGCCTGGCTGTGTACAAAAAGACTCAAAGGAAATTCGGCTAAGAAAGAAGTGTTGAAGGTGTTCTAGCGAAACTTTAATTTATATATTTACTCCAGTTAACATTTCTCGGAAAAAGATAGGGCGGAGGCGTTCCCCTTAATTTTCTGCCATATGTATCCAAAGCACTTGAAGAAGAACAAAATGCTATTTTTAGCGGCTTATTGTAATTCGTTGCGAGAATAGAATTAAGTACCTCAATGTTTAACATAGTAACTTGAAAGAAACTTTGAAATACAGTTTAGATACTTACAAGTACAACGGCGTATAACTTAGTTTCCCAGTATTGTTTCGAAAGGATCCCCTTGGGGTCATTCCTCTATTTTTGAAGAGATAAACACAACACACAACATATTCCTGTCATTGAGAATTCCTGTCTGTTTTCTGTTGGTCCTGGCCTGGTCTAGGTCCTGGTATGTCTCATCTCGTCTCTGACAATTCCAAAGAAAAGGGAGAAAACTTGGACCCAATCTCATTTCTATTTGACAAATGCAATTTCTTTTAAAAAAGTTTTCTCGACTCCAACCAATTCTTATACTCTGTCTTTGTGAAAAGAATGGGCTTATCTAATTTGTCTACTCGTTTGTCTTCTGCTTTACAAACCCAACCCCAATGTTGCGACCAGAGATATTTGGACAGAAAGGAAAATGAACTATGGCAGGATTCCTTAGCTTCACTTGTAAAGCCAGTCAGGCTTATGACGAAGAAAAGTTTATTTGAGCCATTTTCACACCACTGCTATGGCCGTGTATTATACTTTTGGATGGGCTCACCGTTGAGATTTCAAGATTACTATTAACCCGAACAATGGCTCTATTGCTTCAATATTTACACCAATCAGTTGAATCTTAGCCTATAATTTTCAATATTATAATTTTTGAACAAGTTTTCTTATTCCTGAATCGGCTGTATTTGCTCTTCCGACTTGGGCAATTTGGCTGGTGCTGAGCTCGGAGCGAGGTGAAAGTCAAACAGGACTTTGTTGGAAACAAAATTTGGGACTCCTGCCTCCCGCATTGATAAAATTGTGAAGAATTGAGGAAAGGAATTGGAGAGCTGATGCAAAATTTAAAGTAAAGAAGAGGGTGAGTGTTGGAGCGAGGAAGATTTGGAATGATGTTAAGAGAAAGTAGGAACAACTTTTTCTTGTACTTTTTTGAAAATATCAAAGAAAGGAAGGGAAGAAGATCAAAATCAAAGTGATTTTGTGCTATACTTTTTCCCAACATTTGCTCAAGATATGGAAGGATGAAGTGGGATCGTAGTTGGGAGAAAGAGCTGAATTGAAGGAATATGGGGTTATATCAATTCTGATGCTCCCTCTTTGAATCTAAAGAGCCTCTTGAAACTGGAATCGAATGTAGACGACGTCTTGTAGGTTGGAGCAAACTCGAGTCTCTCGCCAGAGAAAGGAAGAAGACAAAATAGAATCAGAAGAGACATACATGAACATGGACACAACACGAGTTGAGAAGACATAAATGCTACTCTGACCGTAAAAGTTTATCACGGAAATGAGAGACTTGTTGATGGGCAGAAGGAGTATAGGACGGAAGGACGGGATATGGTCTCTGAATATGAACTCCTTATTTTCGGATCCAGTTGTTTGTTGGCAAAAGGAACGCCGCTATTCCTCATGGGAAGTATTGACACTCGCCTTTATGCCCTCGTGGCCCATGCATGTCATGCTCACTACCCGCTCCACTATTTCTTCCGCCCTTTTCACCCTTTTCACAACGCTTTCCCCACACGGAGTGTGGTGAGTTGGGGAGCTCTCGCTGCAGCAGCACAACAAATGCTCGTGGAGGAGGTGTGAAACCTTACACAACTCAATACGATAACCATAAGTTTCTGCAATACAGGGCAAATGCTTGTAGTTTCCGGCCTTGTACGAATTCGCTCTTTCTCCATAACAATAGAAAGGAAAACGGACTTTTGTTTTCCGCTTATTCTGAATATGTGGATTTTGAAAAGTGAAACCAAAAAGTAGAACACCCATATCCGACACCAGATCTGGTCCTTTGTTTCAATGCGCTATGCCCTACTAGTAAAATAAGATTATAAGTCCAGAATAGGTTTCCAGGTATCCATGTGGGTAGGCGTACGTAGGATAGGTATAGTGTAATACCCAGGCACTATATTACCCGACATTTTCGTAGCCCTATAGCCACAACCCTCATAATTCTCAACAGGCTGTTTATCATTTTTATGGTTTCTCTCTTCCTTGTCCTTCGTACTAAATCTCTTTCTGCTCGACTGAAGGAAGTTTTTATCCCAGCCCATGCTTGTTATAAAACCACGACTTCCGATTACCATGATTTTATTTAGCGTCTTCATCCTAATGAGTGACAGCAGGTGGGTACTTGTGTTACTGGCTTAGTGAGATATTACCCTTATTACCTTCCATTGTTTGTCTACCTCATGTTCGGTACGCCTACGGTCCTACTTTCGATTTTCATAGGTGAGTGACTGAGATTAGAATGAATGGGTGTGAGGATAGATAGAGGAGAGATTGACGAATTTATTCAGCAAAGCCAAATGCTTTGATTCTGATTTTCAATAGTTTTGGACGCCAGAAGTGAAAGAAATGACTTTTAATTAACATATATATTTGTTACGCGTTCTACATAGTGCATGTTGTGTTCAATGAATTTTAATTTTACTTGTCACTGTGTATCATCCGATGTTTGACCAAAATAAAGACATGCACTAGAATTGTTAGAGAAAACCGTGCTGATTTCCACTTTCCTTGCAATCTGACTGAGATGCAACAATTTCAACACGCGATATCATATTTTCAATTAGAATATTTAGTTATGTTATGCATTGAATATACCCACACTTATTCACACCGATACTACAATACAGACTACAAAACAGGTTTTAGTTAAAATAATCAATGATATTAGCATTCGGTTAGTCTGTAATTTAAGGTGTACCTAGGTTGTGTATTTAATTGAATACAAAACCACGACATGCCAAGTGGAGAATTTGTGTAACGCGTCGCGTAGTCTACTAACGGATATCGGATATCATATAACCCAAAGACGAACTGAGCATACTATGTTGCAGGCTAGCAGTTAATATTGCGAAGCTTAATGAGATCTTCCACATTATTTACAAAGCAACTCAAACATGTTGTATTTACTCTCAAAGCGGGTGCCTGTTTGTTTATGAGGATTACCACCTTGTGTTTGGTTAGGGACAGCCGAAAGGTAAATTAGTGATGAACCAGTTGTGGATTGTCTTCCGTGTTTGCCGGGAAGTGGTGTTCAGGCAGGCTTCCAATAATATTTTGGATTTGCCACGCGTGAAGAATGCATTATGACGAGCATACGTACTAGACGGACCAAATTCCTTTGTTTGTTTAATTTTAGCACCCGTAGATATTTAATTTCATCAAGCTTCTATTCATGTGTGCTTAGAATAGAAGGGTTTTTGTTTACCGTACAAATGCAGTAGCAGGAGTGCGGCACTTTCAGTTAATTGCAATGGACTCTTTCCAAGTTTCAAGTATTATATCCCAAGTTAATTTCCGAATTTAGTTATTATTCAATGTTTAAAGTAAAGAATGTTCTTCACGTGTGCATAAAATCTCTTTATTTACTGCACGATTTCTTGCTTGAAAATCCTAATTAAACAGAAGAAGAAGGCACTAGGTACAGGTCTTTATTAAAAAAACGCAAACACTAATTCGTGATCCTTTTAAACTTACTGTATGTAATCAACATCATTTCGTCAATACGGTAACGAGCGGATAGTCAGTTGTCTGGCTGTTGAGGTCGTAGTGATTTATAATGTGCATGCACCTAATCAGTATGAAATGTGAACAATCGTTCTACTTTGCTTATGAGTTGTTACAGTGTGCATTAAGAATAATGAAGCAACTCATTTCTTGCCCACACTTTGTTGTTTCATTAGCGTCTACGTTTAAACCAACCATCAGTAGCAATCGAAAATTGAGCTAAATGGCGCTTGTTGACACATGTAAGCTAAAACTAAACACATAAATAGATATTGGTATTTCAGTTTTCAATTGTTTTCAACTATTTGCCGATTTAAGCCTTCATTTGTTTGTTCGAATGCAGCACTGTGAGTTGGAAATAAAGACTCATTAACTGTACGCTGAATGATATAATAACAGACTTGATAGCCTTTTGGGGAAATGCAACTTCCGTTTGAGTTTGGTGTATGATGCATATAATTGCTGTTCCAAATTATCTCTGACTACAGTGTAGTTCTACAAAAATTAAGTTTAAGTTGCACACGTTACGTTATCGTAGACAGACAGTGTATCAAGATAATTGTAAGAAAAGAATTGCCCAGTAAATTATAGAGGAGATTTCCGTGAAGGTAGCACTACTGGCTCTTTCATTTCAGAATTATTTCTGCTCTTTTCGTGTAACATGCAGCCTGAGAAAGGCGACGAATTAAGTACCATAAATGAAGTAAGTAGAAGTGGCATGGCATGGCAGATCGTGGGTTATATAGTGCTGTAATATAACACTAATTAGAATCATTTCATTTGACTTCCCTTCTCCCGGAGGAATTATAATAAAAAACATAATATATTGTGCACCGTGTTACTGCCTTCTGTAGACCGTGAGACCAAATGAGAACCTTTCCCACCCATCCATTCTCCTGAATTACTCCGTCTTCCACTATTTTTATTTTATAGCCTAATCTCAAGATTCATGCAGAGTTGGAATACAAAGGGTCCATAATAATGTTCTAGTTGTATTAACGTAATTGGTCTAACTCTGTTCTCTATGCATGCTTGTATAGGCTCAGCAGCAGTAAGTTACGATTTTATTTATTTTTAAGACTCAGCGTGGGAAAAGAGAACCAGTAACAAAGAGGTAAAGCAAAGTTTCCAATTTTACTATTTTGGCCATAATTAAATTAAACGTATTTTTGTCAATGCTGAGAATAAGCAAGAGAGCAAGCGTTACAACCTATGTTACGTCTGTATTCCAAATTCTGAGAGATTTAACTCCTCTCGTCTCCTTCCTACACTCTCAAGTCGTAATAAAACGTGATTATTATATTTGTAATCCGAGCATGCCCACAGTGGATTCTTTTCCTCACTTTCGCTTGACCTGCTTGTGCCAAACTTGAGTTTAATTATATGTATTACGTGCGACAGAGTCACAATTTAGTGCGTCTTGAGAAACAAAGGAGAAGCAGATTAGATTAATCTGGTTTGCTGCTCCTCCTGAAGTCTAATTATCTTTGACAATTTGGTAAATCAGAGAGCAATTTGAGTGCATAGTTCATGTAGGAAGATCCTAAAAGGAAACTTGTGCAAAGAAGGCTTTTTGTCGTGAGGAAAGTGGAATGCTAGTACAGCTACCTGTCGAAACAACTCTTGATTGAAATGAGCTAATCCAATTTGTTCGATACACTCACTCCTGACTCCAATTCCTTGTAGGATTCTCTTGAGTAACACACTACGGAGAATTTCTCTAGCTTTTGAATTATACACCGAAAAGATAACATGGGGAGATTGGAAGAGCGTAAATTAAACAATTTCACGGCTCCCTAATAAGAAGAAGAATCTCTGTTTAATCAGAGTTAGGAAGCAGAAAGTTGATGGTTTCCCTATATCATGGTCCACGAAGCACAACATAGCTTGTAAGAGTCATTATCAAGATCCTGATGGAGGTAGTGCATGCGTTCCATATGGACAGTAACGCATCTATTCGAGGTCTAATATGCTTATCCCATACTAGCAACCCACGGCAAGGTGCAAAATCCCAGGGTAGGACTCAGTGTAAATCGACCGAATTTTGTATGTACATACATACGCACAGTGCAGAATTGACATGTATAGCACTTTAATTTACTTGCTATAGGTTAGAAGCATTTTTAAGAGCTTAAAGCTATGTATTACTTCAAGTCAAAATTTCCCCTGAAGTTTATAGAGCTGTTGACCAAACTTACAAAAAGTGATCCACACAAGCTTAGAGTTGACATTATTACCGATATAAGCACTCATTTCATTTGTATAAGTCACTTATCATTGCTAAGTACATTGCTCAGGCGACTCAGTTTTCCGTCTCGTTGCAAATTTTCTACCTACCAAGTTAAGTCATGAAATTAATTGAATGATTAATTTAATCAATTAAGTCAATTTAATGAAACGTATTTGTTTTTCAAATTCAAATTCTGAAGAACCAACCACAGACGCCTACTTTTCTCTAATGCAAATTCTGAAGAGCTTAATTTTCTCTAATACAAATTTTAAACCACCAGTCTGAAGTCGAATTCAAGCTTCCGATTCTCACAGAAGGAAGGATTATTGATAGCATGATAGACATATATCTGGATATATTCTAGGATGCATCCGCTAGATAGGCTGAGGATTAGGAGAGACGAGACAAGGGACTCAATTGTATAAAAAATGTTGTAACCTACGCCCTACTAAACGCCCATACTTATTTAATGTACACGTTATTTTATTATGTACGTCTCTTCTTACCTCAGAACATTACACACGTATTAGGGAGCGGAAGTCTCCCCAACCACACCACCATCATCGTGGTCGTTCGGAGCACACAGAGAAGAATACACATGGAAATGAAATGGGAATACGAGTTCCTCTTCACTTCATCATTATTCTGATAAATTAAGAAGGTGCTCTTGAGTTCTGAACGTTGAAGCCCTCTTCCTTTGACACTGACTGCGGGAGATACAGGACTACTTTATTCCGATCCGTTCACCTGACCATGACCGGATGTTTTTTAATCAGCAGCTTTCTTTATTCCATTTATTACATGCCTTGCCCTTACTTGGGTTCACAGGCTGAGGGAGGAGTTGCACTTGTTCTGTCTTATGCCCATTATGCACCTGTGCTCTCAAGCCTCAATGAGATAAGGCTCAGAAAAAACGCTAAAAGAATATGAAAGCTAAGTACCTCAACTCTTTGTCCCAACTTTATTACCCGTCCTCTCACTATATTTTGGGGATATATTACGAGAAGCTGGATTTAGTAAAGTTGTTCTTCTGTGGGTGGATTCTGACCATGTTTTTCAAAGAGAAT
Source organism: Ceratophysella sigillata (assembly GCA_034693865.1). Classification (NCBI taxonomy): domain Eukaryota; kingdom Metazoa; phylum Arthropoda; class Collembola; order Poduromorpha; family Hypogastruridae; genus Ceratophysella; species Ceratophysella sigillata. The sequence continues at coordinate 6,843 of JAQFXY010000864.1, read as the reverse complement.
GATTCACTTTTCACAGCGGATATTATTTTTCACTTCTATCTGCGCTTGCCTCTATTCAAAACCAAGAGTCAATTCTGATGGAATGAAACTAACCATATGGAAAGTTGATACTCGCCTGTGGTCGCTGGCTTTGATTCTATGTATGTTAATCCCAGATGTGAATTTTGTTTTGGTTAAATGATTACTAGGATTTGCTCAGTGCAGACGAAAATGTTTTTACTCAGCTCTCTGCAGAACAACACGGAGAGGATAGTCTGTCCTACAATGGACTTCTCTGGGGAACTCAATCCCTGTCTGTACCAGTGCCAACGTATATTAAATTCTCAACAGTGTATTAGATTTCCGTGTGTAGTCAATCATTGGTGCCGCTTCTGCTAAGCACAAGAACTTAGATTCCGTTTGTATTTGTTATATTGCTGTATGTGCACAATCGTTACCCACCCTGAATAGATTCATGTCTAAAATTGCTTAATACCATTCGTGAATCATAACGCATCAAATGTATAAACACTTCTGCGGCTATTGATAATTTATTAGCTGCATGATGTGATAGTGTTTTACACAGCACTGTAATCCATCCCCTTTCCGCAGTTAATGTCCGATATTCAACCATTACATGAATTTAAGTATAATATAAGATTTAACAAAAACTTGGAACCACAAGATGAAAAATTGTTTAAACTGTGTAGAACTTAATTTTTATGCTTTCTGTCTTCTCAATCTCAACTCTAAATGGATAAATATAAAAAATGAACATCATGTTCTTCCCTTCCTATACAGTGAATGCATTATGTACTGTATTGTTCAAAAATAGTATTTCTAAACAAAATGTCAAAGTTATACGGTTTTGACAGAATAAAGAATGCCTTCAAATAATCACGGACTGTCATTGTGGTCGTGGTCACCTTTTTGGTAGGGTTATAATAATGAGGACAGAGACAGACGACAGCTTCGTATATTTTACACACAGCTTTTACTACTAGCCATACAATTCCACTCGACTCTTATTGCAGGCAGTTGACATTCTGACATTCGTCTTTACACATAAATTTCACAATTGGTATGCTGAGCCAACTTGGATATGTTCCCGAGCATTGTGGCTCTGTATGGAGCGAGGTGGTGCTCGGCTGGAGCTATAGAGCTGGGAATTGAATGATGAGGAGATCTGAGCTAAGGTGAGGAGATAAGATAGAATGTCAAGAGATTCACACACTCTCAACGTTTGATCGTGTTAGGGTTCATGTCGCTTGTTTCATTCTCCGCTCCTGCCGCTCGTTCCTTTTAAAACTCTATCTGTCTTTTGGTAAGACAGTGAATGTGTGAAGCTCTCGTGTATCTGTCGAGTCGAATTAATTCTCTCCTTTCCCTTCTTCCTCTCCAGCAACTGAAACTAAAAACGGGAAAGGCAGGAGCAGAGGAGTTTACTAAGACGCTCATTCTCTCCGTCCAAGCATTGTATCCCCATTCCCCTATCTCCTTCACCACCAAGCCAACTCCAGCTCGAGCGGAATTCGCCTTCCTCTCCGTCACTCCCTTTTGAAACTGATCTAGTTCTGGATTCGCTTCACCATTGCTTTATTGTTGATCCTTTCTCAAGAAATGTAGTTTCTAGTTCTGCTGTAATGAAACATGGATAGGTAGCTGTTTGAACAGGCCTAGTGTGTATGTTCACATGTACAGCTACTCGAGCTTGTACCGAATTCCTGGCTCTATACTGCTGGTATGCACTCTCTACGAGTATTAGAGAGGCCAATGGGTTTACTCTGTTTGTGTCGAGAAACCTGATAGGTTTTCCGTCAATCTTATGCCCCTTTCTTCCTTGCCTTGATCGATGTTTTTACAAGAGTTTTCAATCAACTAAGAGAAATCTTATTAAGACAGGCTCGAGTGAAAGTACAAGAAGGAAAGTTTGGGCAGATCGAGTGATTGGAATCAGGATGTGATGTGATGTGATCAGGATGAGCTGCCTTTTTAGCACAGCTCTGTCGTAGTCGTCCAAATAGCCAACACTTATTCCATTGATAAATAAGGGCCAGCAACTGGTAACTGATTTTTGGAGAAACATTTCGATTGGACCCGCTTTCCCTCGGGATGCTAATTACACGTGTACTTACATGGAATACAAATTTCGTTTTCCCAAATTCGTTCTTAAATTCCGTGTTCTAAACTGGTGGAATATGATTAAAAGGATAATGAGTTTGTCAAGAAGCATATTGGTAGCTGAGAATGATAATAGGGCGTCTTATAATTTCATTTAGTTTGAAGCCTGGGAGTAGTTTACTTTATTAGCATTGCCTAGCCTTGAGACGGATGGGAATTTCATGTGATGACTCAATATGTCACAGTAATTAAATAAGTCCTAGCCCTCTTCCAAAGTGTTATTCAAGCGCTTCCGGTGTGTCACTTAAGTTTGAGTTTCTTGAGGCAAAGAAAACTTTGGTCGCAGGAGGAGAAAACTTTTGCTCCGAGATCCGTACTTTCTTTCTCCTTCCTATTTTCCTCTGTCTCAAGTGTTTCCAATTTGGTATTTATATGATGAATTATTCAAAGGCTTCACCAATCTCTCCATGCCATGCTGTACTACACTCATCCGCTCTCTCGCTTCCCGTCACGACGACTCGTGTATACAGAGACTCTGCCCTGCTTCCTTTCTCTCCAAACAAAGGTATCTAGGTATCTTCCAGGAACCCGGTTCTAATATGAATATCAACTCGCTCCACTTCATCCACGGTATCAGCAACTCGATTCTAGTTATGAGTATATTATGCTTAAAGAGCTTATGTACCTTGTCATTATTAAATATGTGGATTTTGATTTCATATTTCTCAAAAATCCAAATAGACGTATATTCTTAGAAGTTTAAGAAGTGTTTGAATTGAGTTATATTCAATATTTTGATTGTTGATAGTAGAGCTTTAGTGGGACTGAAATAGAAATAATGTGTGACATTCTCAGTAGAGAAAGCGAGAATCCCATATTTACTAGAAGATGACGAAGTAGAAGTTGAAGAACAATCTCGTTATGAGAAAAATGGGAGTTGAGCTGCGTTGACAAAACTGTCGAATATTTGTTTTTCCGTATGGTTAGTCACGTCCATGCTTTCATTTTATCTCTCTGCTCGACGAATCTTGAGTCTTCAGTCTCCGCTTCTAACTTTTTCTCCAAGAAAATTTACCTATACTGATGATGATGAAGAATGATTGGGGCTTCTTTCTTCTCTTTGAGTTCCACAATTTCCCTATTGCTAATATTTTACTTCAGAAGCTCCAGTCTTCATTCATTTAAATTTCTCAAAGTTGGAATAATAATATATTGATTTACTTTCTCCTTTCTCCCAATATGCTACAGCAAAACATCAGCCTTTTTTGTATTCATGAAAAAAATACGCCATAACATTATTCACGTACAACTGCGTCGCTGGTAGAGCATCTTATTGACGAATCTTTATTTGTCTACGCTTACCCGTAGCTATTACGCACGGCCAAAGATGTGTTCTTGGTTGGGAATACTGATTTTAAACTTTACACTAACACTAGCTGCGTCAAATTTAGAATATTGTGGAACACTCTCTGATGTTCTGCTAGCTTACAAGGGCTTAATCAATTAGTCTGTTTTCTGTTTGGACTATTCCTTCGTATCAACATAATTATATGATTTACAGAAGAACCCATATAATCGGATCAGGTTTTTTGTGCCAGAAGGGCTGAAATCAATTATAGCCCTCAGGCTCGGAAGTGGAAGACTTGACTCTGTTTATTTTTTGTTGTCTTAAATCATTTTTTGTACTGGTTTGAGCCTTTTGTGTTGGAGCTTCTTCACAAGGAAAGTCCCTCCCGTGAATCAAGATTTTCACCCTTCCCTCCTGCATATACTCCCGTTCTCGACCCTTCAACCTTCTCCTTACTTAAATTCATCACACTTCGTACAACTCCAGTGCATGTATGTATTATAGCTTCCCACGAAACCCCCTATTTATCCAGGTTCTTGGTGATAGGGGACTGGTTCCCTTTGAAGAATTGCTACATGAATTACCAGTGGCTAACTTATTAAGTATACAGGTACGGGAACTCTGTGAGCTCGGCTGCTCCCTGTTCCCGCGCCGCGCTGCTGTGTGCAACTCTGGATGAACCAACTGAATAGGCATTTTTTGCTGTCTCACCCGTTTTGGTTCTGGATCCATGATTTCAGAGACTTGACGACTCATATCCCCAGAACACAATAATGTATAAAGTATACACGAGTCTCAAGCTTCCTTTTCCTAATAAAATAATAAGAGTTAAGGTACACTCACCTTCCTATGCTCACACTGCACTGCTCATTTTTGAACAGAACAGGTGGAACATGAGCAATCCTTTATTTGGTATTGGTATTGAATTCATCAAACCAAAGCTCCAATCCAGTCATGCTGAAACCAAAACCAAGAAGCATGTTCAAGCAGTAGTAGATGACGAACTATAATGACTCAGGTCATTAGACATTCTATTAAGTCGTAAATATAAGAATCAGTGTTCATGCATGATAGGATCCGTATTTATTACCGGATTATTCTAATCCGTGTGTATAACATTGCCAACTTGAATGAATGAGATCGAAGATGCGGTTCGGTACTCTTTACAAATTTTCAGCTGAAATTTATTTACGCGAGCTTTGGCTTGTATCAAAGTCGAGAATTTAGTTTTGACCACTACGGTAATGTAAGATGAATTTAGATACGTACGAGTATGTTATACATAGATTGGCGTAATGGAGATTGTAAGTACTGAGTTTTGCGGTTGAGAGTTTGAGTGATGTTTGAAGTGATGTAATCAGATGTTATTTTTCATTAAGTGAACAACCTGAGATACTAATTTGATTCTTGTACCTGGATGGATATGCATGAAGACTCATATAGTGATGGTATTTTATTCGAAGTGAGGACGCTCCTGTCGCGTCGGTTATAAGAAATCAAAGGGAAGAAGGAAAGGGATGCCAGCAGAGTTTTTTATATCAAGTTGGGATGTGCGGCGTGTTAAACCATTAATCTTCATCAGGACCATTTTGTGTTACAAGAAAGTCAAACACTACTTTTGAATTCAATATTGAACTCAAGCTGTTTGTTGTTTATTGTATGCTCGGTACGCAGAGTCTCAGGCGCCTTAGTGCTTGGCTGGTCACCATCAAGAACTATATGCCTTGCGCTAAAGGAAACATTCGCCTTCACATTGAAGGTCCGCTTCTCATTATTCATCAATCACAGCCTGAGCAAAAGAGGCACTACATTAGCACTTATTATGATAACACTTCCTCTGACAACATGTCCTCTCTAATAGTTTCATTAAGTTCAAATAATAATGTTGCTTGTTCACGGTGTTTGTTAAATGCTGACATCTGAAAGCTGAATTAATGCTTCACACACCTGTATGTACGCGTGATTCCTAATTCATTTTCGAAATTCACAAATTGGATGAGCTATGAGATCGGTGAAATATTAGCGAACACAAGATAATCAACGGATTGTTGCGTGTTAGTTGCACTTAATCAATGTTTAGAATTCGAAACCAGATACAGGCATGAGAGCATAGTTGTTTACGTTACACGCGTGCTATAGTGCTGTTTATGATTCGAATCAATGAAGATGGCTAATTACGGACGTAAGCACATTTTCGCTTGGGATACAATTTATTTACGTGCCAAAACGTGGAGTTCTCTAGAATTCCTTATTGCATAGTGTTCGGTGGAATAGAAGTATGACAATTCAAAAATTGAATCATTTCTTTGACAGTTCTATTTTTTGGAGGCGTTTGTTATATAGCAAGTAGTTCACTTTCCTGGTGTGCTTGCTCTCTTTATATGGAGAAAATTTGGTTTGATCTCCACTTTTATCGTTTTCTAAAGCTAAAATGAGTTTTGGCTGGCTGGAGGTCCTTAACTCTTTTCCATCTGCCACAGTCAAGTATTGATTTTTCACACTTTCATTCAACCGCTTATAGTGCGGAGCGAATAGCCCATTGAATCGAACCGACTGACCAGCCGCAAGTCAAGACATTCACCATGCTAGTATGTATAATATTGAGACTGTGGTATAAACTCATTTCTTCTGCTGACTCTTTATTTTCGTATTTGATCGTTTACTTTATGCTGCCATTACACTACCAATAAACTCATGATTGGGGTGTTGCGCGTTACGTGTCACTCTCCTGTCTTTCCGCTTATATTTCTCAATTCACAATCCATTCCTGATAATTGGCTGAATTAGATATAATAATTTCTCAATATCATTCTCACAGTTATTTTCAATTCTTAATTGTGTAGGTACCTATAATTTGGAAATCGAAAGTGCTTCCAATATTTGAGGTTACAAAATTTCTGTTCACTCATGTCATGACCCAATCAGATCTTGATTGCCATGACGGGAGGCTTATCCCAGTTATGTGTTGAAATTCCGATTTTAACCTTCACTGATCTATTCTCTAATGAAATTCGATTATTGACATTAAGATAAAGGCGTGAATGCAAAATAAATATGGAGAGAGGAATTGAGAGTAAAAGAGGTGGATCGACGCCCTCCCTTTTCGTTTCATAAGCTGAGTCTGCACAAGACGCATGAAATTTTCATTTGGTATATGCTTACGGAGCAAACCAAGTGTACACTCTGTACACAGATCACATTCTCAGTTTTATATATATATGAGGATTTGAATTGGATCTGGATTGCTTGTATGATAAAGTGTGAGTTTAACCGGAGAATACGGTTTTGGAGAGCACGCCATTTCTGGCTCCTCACAATCCCGATAGAATCTGAGCCTATGGTAAGCTCCAAGTACGATCAGGAAGTGAAGCATGCCATCCTAAGACAATAGTGAG
>JAQFXY010000863.1:0-15645 GCA_034693865.1 Ceratophysella sigillata | reverse complement strand
GACGAAAGAATTACCCGAGAGGGCGGACTTAAATAATCTATTTTTTGTGGCTCCCCTTCCTTGCCGATTTGACCGAGCTGTATGCCCGATCAAATTCGGAAGCAATAATTTCGCTTATGTTGAATATACTTTATGAAGTGTTCTATTATGAATTTACAATGCAACGCAGAAAACAGTACGAATTTGCTATATTTAAGTACGTACGTAATGTAATGTACAGTATCTATATAATTCCACTATGTACTAATATTTATAATTGTTTAAACGCTCCGTGTGTAATGTATTCCGCGGAAAAAATATTCATTATTTTTATCATCCCCATACGTTTTTACGAAGAGGAGTTCATGACCAATTTGGATTGATAAATTCCTATCTCAAAACTACGCATTATATTTCAGCAAATAATCTACTAAATAAATATTCCAGTATTTCATGGTAGAAATTTTATTATTCTTTGTTAAATACTCTGCTCATATAAATACTGATTACCGATTACTCTGTTATTTTCATAATCTAATTAAGTTAGAAAAATGTGTGATGCCGGTAGTAATATTAATTAAGTTACCAGAAGTAACTCGAGGACGACCTAAGGGTAGTAAAATGCAGGCCCAATAAAACGAGAAAGAAAAAAGAACGAAGAGGTGGATGGAGTAAAGACTAAATACGAGAAACCACAAAATCTGATTATACTCTTAACAATAAAATAATACATAAAATATTAAAAATTAGAACTTTCCACTTTCCGCGTAAACTGACGAGACGGTCACACACGTCAAGCAAGAGCCATTTGAGATGCGGACAACCGGACAGAGTAGCTGTTGCCTGTGTTTTAGTTGGAACTAATGCGACGTCGCAGCAAGTGAGTGGAGGAAGCCTAACCTCAATCCTTATGCAGCCGAGTCATAGACTCATCTTCAGTATAGCCAGCGTAGGAGAACAGAACGAGAAAATGGACGGCCGAGCTTCCAACTCCACTCCGCTCGCTCACCTCCCAGTTTAATTAAGTATTTAAAAATAGACTTTGACCTCGACGGAGGCTAAGGACCGTCACACAGGTCCCAGACACCCTCTCACGTTGCCACAGCTCTAGTGGAAGTCACTTTGAGATCCTGGGCCCTCCGTCAGTCGTCACCCTCGGCAGACATCTTGCCTTCCTGTGTTAAGAGATAGGGCTGGGCCAGACCGAGGCTCCCGGCCCCTTTCGCCCCTTCCTGGGTCACAGACTTCGGGTTTTTGACACAGCTGACCCTCGACGACCTTCCCTTCTACTCTTCAGATATACTCTGATGAGCATCCACTCCTCGCACAATGTCTGACGTAAGTTTTTAGCCTCTCACTTCAACTGTTCCCATATTTATTGTTTCCCAACCAGATTTCATCATTATAATTTGGTTAAAGGGCATTAAATTCATCAGCAGTGCATAGTAAAACGATTAGAAATGGTTTTAGTGGGTTCTAGAGCAATCGAAAGGGCCTGGGAGCCGCCCGTATGGCGAGGTACTTGGCGTAAATGAGAGAAATTCCTAAATATTCAAAGTAAGATTGAATGAATGGAAGAAGGGATGTTCATAACTTAAATAATTTTTTTAAAATAATTGGAAAGGTGTTCCACTCTAAATTGTGCATAATAAGACGCCCCAGTTCATTGGGAATCTTGATGTGGAGTCTGGTTTAAGTCGAGGGTGGACGCCAATCCGGAATTTGGTCATATTCTAAGTCCTTCTTAGTCTCTACGGGTTGGAGACTGTTTTTCATAATTTCGAGCATAATTTTAGCTAGAACTAATCAATACCTGTCACCCTTTCATTGAGTGTATGGTGGAAGGGCGTGGTCGGGCTGAGGAACCCTCGTCTACCTCATACAAAATCATTTAAGTACTTTGAAATTTTTCAGATTGAAAGTGTCAAAACAACCTTGCACTGAGGTGACCTGGGATGAATATTTATCTATTTTGGTATAATATCTTAGTATTTTTCATTGATTTTATGAATTTGAGGACTGCGTTCAGGCTTGGGCGCGGTCGGATGAACGAATAATCATAAGAAATCATCGGAACCATCAACATTTTAACTGATATTCTTAATGTTTCAAGAATCCACACTAGAATAGGCGGGAAAAGTGACAGCTGTACTCCAGTGTTGCCAGCCTGACATTATGTATTATAAATATTATGCTGCCTGTCGTGAATTTCAAGTATTTTAGCAGCTGTCACCTTAAACTGACCATTCCCCACGAGACCTTATTAAGGATTCTCCAAATTTAAGATTTTTAAATTTTTATTTATACCTACATCCTACATGCAGGCTACTACACTATGTATATGGCAGCATCCAAGTACATGTATTCATATTGTGCCAATCAATCGAATCTGAGCCTCTTTACTTTAAGCTAAATTAAGTTATTCTATTATTTTAACAACCAAAGGAAATTGAATATCAATCTGGACTGCTCCAATTTCTCGCATAATTGTAGTCTTTGTACCACCCAACAAAATTTATTTGCGAAAGCTTTCAATGCTTGGAACTTCTACTGGCAACATCTAAATATTACCCTAATAAATGTTACAGCTTTTTCTTTAATGTTCTAAGCAGAAGTTCAATGATATTCAGTTGATAGATATTTTATATATTCAATTTTTCGCTCTCTCCTATTATTTAAGAAATCATTATAAAAATACTGAGTATTACTTGACCTAATCTTCATCAAACGTTTTTTAATAATACTAAATGGTTCAAAATGTTGGCCCTGCTCCTGTCTTAAAGATTAGCCAAACTTAACGAAACTAAGATAACTATAGTCCTAAGGAATTATTTGGAGTTAAGCCCAAAAAAAACATAATTTCATCGAGCCAGATATGACATTTAATTTACATATGTATTGCATGGTTGAGTTGTTCTAGTACAGCGCGTAATTGCATCTAAAATATCGCAAAAGTTGAATGGCGCAGAACTCTTGGATTAAACATGCTTTACTATGGAACTTTGCATGCGTAATGCGGATTGACAAAGCGCATTAAAGCTTCGTTATAACTGGAGTTTTCTTGTATTTATCTAGCGTATTTTGCAAACTTATAAAATTCAAGAGTGGGCGCGGTTTATATAATACTGCGCAATATTGTGAAGTACACTGTTTGAAATCGTATATTAAAGATTTGTTTCGCGAGGAAGACAAGCGGTTACGCAAGTAAATGAGACAGGTACAACCCAAAGAAAAAAAAACAGCGCACAGTATGATGTGCTCTTAAAAGCGCATTAAAATAATGTACTTATCCTGTTCAAAGTAAGTGACTTATTCGGCCAGACATCTTGAAACAAGGACCCTAGCCACATAATACATGATGCAAGAGAGTAAAGTAAAGCCCGAAAAAGTTTGGATCCAGAAGCTATAGTACAAGAAAACCTAGTCCGGAACGTGGGCGCGGAGAATTTGGCGCGTTTTAAATGTAGATTACAAAACAGATTTTGGACCACATTTGCTCAACTTCAAAAAAAAAACACATTCTTAAAAGCCAAAACCAAAAGTTCGAAACACAGCTTTCAAGTCTAAGACCTCACGTAACGCATACTATAGGTAATGCCTCTTGAGTCTTGAGTCCCTGAACTTGAAGATTGGATTTGGAGGTCGTAGGTCGTAGATCGTAGACTTAAGTTTTAAAATTACCACAGAAGTGTGGAATAAGGTGCAATATATTATATATACCCAGTACATATGGCTAACATTTATGTACTAAACTAAACGGCTAAACATGTACTTAATATAATTTATGCTATCAACGGCAAAATTTATGTTAGGCTAGGCTTGGTGTTTTTTTCCATAAAGGTGACGAGTGTATTAAACTGTATTTATGTCAAAGTAACGTAATTCTATAATTGGATTAACTAATTGGCTTAATTAGAATAAATGATTAATAAAATAAATAATATATATATATATGTATACGATACCTATAGGGACAACCTAACCTGGCACATATATATACATACAGAGTGTCCCAATGGTAATGCGAATTTTTTGAATTTCGCGGGGAAGCGTCTAAGCATAATTTTTGATTTTGCCTTTATTTCGCTCCCCGCGAAATTCAAAAAATTCGCATTACTATTGGGACACTTTGTATACATATATATATACACATACACATAAAATACGAAGATCTACATATCAGTTACAGCGTATACCATTTTACATAGCACGGTAAAATAAGTATTTTGCAGTTTGTAGACAGCTCAGTGTTAAACATTACGTTTAAGAATGAAAAAGAAATAATATTGTTAGGCTACGGGAACCAAAGTTTACCGCGGAAGTGTCTAGGGTTTGTGTTTGTACTGAGCTGATTGCTTTACTCTATACAAATACAAACAGAATATTGTGTATGATTAGTGCACAAATAACAAAGTAAAACAGGAAAAATAAAAGGTTCTGCAATTATTGGTGATACAAAGCGCAATATCCGGTGGCAGCAAGATAACAGCCAGCAAGATGGAAAAAGCTACACATAATCAAAAGAAGCTTAATCTTCTCGATAAGAAGTATTAAGAGGCATACCGCAACATTAAGGTGGAACCGCTACATTGGTGTCGCAATGTCAGGAAAATACATCAAAATGATGCAGCTTGTGTTACAATCGAATATTGCCGCAGCGTCGGAGAGTTCTACTATTGTCTGCAATTTCATGTTGCGAATTGTTGCTGATTATCTGCTAAGTACTATATATTGGTATCATCCAGTTTAATTTTGAGCTGCGATATGCTGCGCAAAGAAAAGGTAAAACCCTATTCGTACGCTGCGAAATGTAACCAAATTGGTGTGTTCAACATTGTCCACATTATCCCGGGAAAGGCTGTAGCAAAGGGATGTAAAACATTATCCACATTAGGGGAAAGGTTACTAAATCGGTGTTAAACTTTGTTTAAATGTAACACCACGCAAAGAAATGCTGTCAAAGTGGATTTTAAAATATTGTTTACACAACACTAGCATATTTCCCAGAAAAATGTTTTTAATGTAGTGGCTACATTGTCTACATGCCACAATATACAAAAAATTACGACAAGATGGAAGGTGGTATTGGTATGTAAAACATTGTCGAGATTACCCCGGGAAACAAAATTTGTTGCAGAACAGAAAACGGGGAGCAATCGGAAAACATTATCGACATCGCAATGGTCGTAAAAAACACACTATCTCGAGCAGTTGTGGGGTAAAACATGCGACATATGTATCAATACTAGAATTGCGCAGTGTCCGTGCATTGTGAGATTTTGCAAATAACAAAATTTAACGACGGATATGATACCCAGCAGATTTTCGATTAAGCTTTGTATTACTTGCTTTGTATGTTGTAAGAAGGTTTGCGGTTATGTCTTATTGTGAACAAGTTGAACTTCAAACAGGATCAGGACTCTGGGCTGGGCTGCAATTAAATTTACTTTCAACGATCATTCTGTTTTGCGATCATGCTCGGTTTTAGAAGCATTGTTACAGCTGATTTTGCAGGCATGGGACATTTATAACTGGCCTAGACTGAGCGCCATTGCAAAACTCTACCAAAGCTAATGAAGAACTCTAACCAGCAACCATCATATGACAAATGGCAACTATCAACTATACGGACGACCCCATGATGATCATTGATGATCCCTCGAAGTTGGTTGTTGCATGTTGTATATTCTTACCAGTCACTCAATGCTGATGGATAAGCTGTAAAATGTTACAAGTTAGGACTAGATTGTAGAGATCGTTTGTTTGCGCTGATGTACCTATGTACAAACGTTTTACTCTACTTATATATATTATGCTAATTGCGCCTGCTGAGATTTTGATATGCCCTGTGGAAGTACAGCTTCATTGTTCGCAAGCCCAGGGGCAGGTGTTGAAAACCTAAATGTTGGTTTGTTCAGCAATGATAGTGTTCGTTTAACTGGAAGAATGTGTTAGCCCAAAGTTAAACAGTGTTAAATAGATATGCGTTGTGCGCCGTTGCGCAAACCGTGTAAGTGGTATACGCTGGACGCCAAAGCACAGTCCAAACGGGGTACCAGCTGAACTAGTTCGTAGATTAAATGCAAATCTAAAAGTCCAAGTTTATCTGAACTTGTATTTGTATTCAGTTTCATGATTATAATAATTAGTGAATCATCCCGTTAAAAGAACTTTACTTTTATTCTTTTCGGACCGAGAAAGCTCTGTCGAAAATTATGAAAAAAACTAACTACACGAAGTCATTGTTGTATTGTCTAATACTGCACAACATCAGTTCCCGGTTACTCCATGTATTCCGGTGTACTACATTTGTGTTTGGTTGGTGGAAAGATGAAGAGGAGTAGGATGATTAACCTCATTGTACTTTGTACTAATACAGCGCAATATTCTTATTTATGTGTGCATAATCATGAGAGGTGCAAAATGATCTTTGTCGCTTTTGGCTTCATTATTCTATTAATTGCGGCCGGGTTTTGTATTTTATTAAAGCTGGCCTATTTAATAGATGTATCACGAACTGTAACTATTTAAGCGTTTGTCGGAAACCTAGCTAAAGCTGACTGGAATAATGGCGCCAGTATCGGCAAGGTCGGAGGTCGGAAAAGAAGGATTTTGTGAAAGTATATTTTGCGAATACGATTCCTCAAGATTCATACATGTATTGTGAAGTATTTTCGTTTTGTTGAGATTAAGACTCAATACCTAACCACATACATATTGGTAGTTATACAAACGGCTACTTTTAAGATGCTGAAACATATACGTAGTGATTACGCAACCTACAACGTAACTGTTACGTTTTTTCTCTTTACTACAGTAATAGCTTGATATATGAACGTAGAAACTACGTAGTAACTATAACTTCAGGTAATACAATTATTACTTCCTATTTTCAATTTAAATACGGTGTTGATGCCTATAAATAGTTGGATAGTTCGTTAAGTTTTTTCACGAATTTCTTCTTCTAAAGAACAGACACTTTGGGTTTTGGGTTTCAGGGCAAGTTAAGAATAGATGCGGTGAAAGGGTTCGTTACTCTTCATGTTGTGCGTACATCGGGACTGGGGCTGGTAGCGGGTTTACATCGTAGCCGTAGGCAGCCCATAAAACATTTGGATTGGGTTTGAAGGTTTATGTCGGGTACTGTTCATTGTGAAAAGTGAGCTAGGTGTATAAGATTAAGAGTTATGTTTATAACTATCTGTATTATAGTGGTTATATTACCATATAACCACTATAACATTGAATCTAGGGTGGATTGACAAGAGTAGATCATGATGGTTCAGTTTACCGAATTTCATACTTACATGCACAGCAATACTACAGAATTATTAACCCTATTATTTCACTTCTTTTAGGTTAGGAGTTAGAAAAACCAACATGTTAAAATTCGATAATTCATTCCTGGTTCAGCTACTATGATGGATGCTATGTTTCAGCTTGCATTGTGTAATAAGTAATTTAATTACTGTTAACATTACGCAATAGAGATTAGTTGTTAAAAGTAGAAGCTAACGAGTGATGTTTGATTTATAGGACGAGAACCACAGTAGCAGCTCCTCGAGTTCCTCAGACTCTTCCTCACCTCCGTCCCCTGTGGGGAAGTCGGATCGAACTTCCGGGAAGGACGATAGCTGGAGTGGGAATGAGTCGGATTCTAGTTCCAAGCCGCCCAAGCTCTCTGCGGATGCGCAGCCGAGTAATGGTCCACAAGGTGGCAGTGATGATGAGGATGAAGGGACTAGTAGCAGTGGGAATAGCAGCGATGAAGAAGATGGCGGGAACAAAAGCGCCAGTTCGTCGTCCGAATCTTCCGACCAGGACGACGACAAGGAGAACAACAGTGAGAACGAGAAGGATGACGAAGAAGAAGACGAGGATGCGGAAGAAGCCGTGTCCCCGGAACGATCCCGCTCCCGTGAGTCCTCTGGAAACTCGTCTGCACCTGGATCTCAGTCTCAGTCAGATCAAACAGATAGGTTGGTGCTCCATTTTGTGGTGTGATTTAAACTCACGTAATATGTTGTATTTAGAATAGAGTTTTATCCTAGAGATTATCTAAATTATCCGGAGGCTTAAGTTTTAGTTTTAATTATCATTATATTAAAGTTGAAGTTTATATCTATGGCCACAGTGTAAATCAGAAATTTTGCACATATAAGACCCGCCGAATATATTACTTTCTAAGTCACAATGACTAGCTCAAGTAAATGATAATGTAATGACCAATGTCGAAGGTCGTTAATTGTTCTCTGTCACACCTGAGGCGTACAATAATGCTCATATTCATATTCAAATGCTAATTCCATAGTGATGGGGAAACTGGAGATATAAAGAAGCTATGGGAGAGAGATCCAGACTTTTACGGGGTTCGAAGATCCAGTCGTACCAAACTTCCCTCACAACCACCAAAACTAGTTCCTCAAGTCATTCGAAAACCGCCACTCAAAAGTAAAAAAGTTGTTCATCAGAAGAAAAGGCAACTCTCCGATGACGACAGTTCCGATGAAGAAGTTACGAGGTAAGTCGCGCACGTAGTAATTAGTAAGTAACTAAGTACAACGTGATGCGGAAAGCTTATTTACAAAGTTGGAAAAAAATAGATTTCTTTTAAATCAGAAAAATATACGTATTTGTATTTGAATAATATTGGATTTTGATTTTAAAAAAAAGAACTTCTATATGTAACGCTAAAAAAGCTTGTTTCAATCGTTGATACCAGTCCTGCTTTTTTGGTCACACGAGATTTTTACACCAGCTGCATTATAAAAGCTTAAATTTACTAGTTAAATGATTTCGTAGAAGTGTGCGTAAGAGGCCGGGTGCGGTCGTCAGTTACAAAGAGCAGGAGAGCGAGGACGGGATGAGTATTGGAGATGAAGAAGGTGACGATGGCGAACTGAACGGAGAGGTAGAACCAGAGGCTGAAGAACATGTTGAAACAATCGAAAAAATCATGGACATTCGGCAAGGGAAGAAGGGAGGTACGTATGGTCCAGATCCTGGCTGGTCTGGTTTTACAGAGTTTCTGATGATGCAAAACTGCGCAAAGCTAGGGAAGGCTGAATACTACGAAAAGCACTCCAGCAGTTATATTTTTGTTCATGTGATATAATTTAGTATTCTATTATTATAATTGCTAGCGTGTTTATCAAAGAACATCGGTCGTAGTCCTGGTGTGCTAAGATTATGAGAGCTGAAGATCTTTATCATTTTTTAAATAGAAATTACAGTATTCTTATAACTTACTACCTAGAGAGAGCTGGAGGTTGGCAATATTATTCATGTACGTATTTGTAAAATTTTCAGCAACTGGAGGTGCAACAACAATCTACACAGTAGAAGAACAAGGTGATCCGAATAAAACTCTGCCTGAAGATACAGAGACTGAAACGCAATTTTTTATAAAATGGGCTACTTTATCACACCTTCATAATACATGGGAGTCATTAGAAACTCTGAAAGAGAATAATGTCAAGGGACTCAAAAAGCTTGACAACTATTGTAAGGTGAGGAATACTAGCTGAATAGTTTTATAAGTTAATGCTAATAGCATACGAGAAATGTGAAATCGTATTCATCAAAATGCATAATGTGATGTATGTAATTCCTTCTGTAGAGAGAAGACGAGCTCAATCGATGGAAACGTTACGCCAATCCCGAAGATGTTGAGTATTATGAATGCCAACTAGAGTTACAGCAAGATCTCGCAAAGTCATATACGTGTGCTGAAAGAATCATTGGTAAGTTTTTTATTCGTCTTGCGCTTCTTGCTTTAGCCTTTAGCTAATCGGAATATGGGTATCTCGCCATTATCGTGCGCTTCACAGTAACGTTATATATTTTTTTTAAATGCCTAATTCAGCAGGCCAGTAGCATCATTAGCTGAATATCAACCCACAGCATGGTGTGACAGCATAGTATATTTTATTATTCAACTTGTCTAATTCTAGCCGACCACAGGAATGAGGATAATGAAATAGAATACTTTGTAAAATGGGAGTGCCTTCCCTATTCGGATGCGACGTGGGAAAGCGGAAAACTTATAGCATCTAGAAATACTGAAGTAATTGAGATATACAAAAGAAGAGAGGCCTCTAATCGTACACCTGCCAGCAAACCCATGCGCTCGAGACCCAAATTTGTTGAGACGAAGACCCAACCCGACTACACGACGGGGGAATCTGGGGTAAGTTGGCCGTTTCAGAAATTGTGTTTTTAATTTGTAAATTCTAGAAGAAAGGTGTGGTAAGATAATAATTTTTAACCTGAAATTATCCTCATCTAGAATTTGGTTTTGCGAGACTACCAGCTTGACGGTCTGAATTGGTTGGTCCATTCTTGGTGCAAGGAAAATTCTGTAATTCTTGCTGACGAAATGGGCCTTGGAAAAACCATTCAAACCATCTGCTTCCTTTCATATCTGTTTGAAACTCACAACTTGTATGGACCATACCTGCTCGTTGTTCCACTCTCAACAATGACTGCTTGGCAAAAGGAATTTGCACAGTGGGCGCCCCAAATCAACGTGGTAACTTACTTGGGAGACATTTCATCCAGAGATCTCGTAAGTTAGCACTACAGCGACGTCTGCATATTGTTATCAATCGAATGGCTTTTGATGACGTTCTTTTTATTCCAGATTCGGGAGTATGAGTTTCACTTCAAATCGAATAGTAATAAACTGAAGTTCAATGCCATTCTTACCACATATGAAATTGTACTGAAGGACAAACTCTTCCTTGGAGCTCTTAACTGGGCGATTCTGTTAGTTGATGAAGCCCATCGTCTGAAAAACGGAGACTCGTTACTTTACAAATCCTTACAAGAATTTAATACGAATCACAGGTACTAAATCAGTACCCAGCATAATTAGATGTACGCCGTTTTCATTACAATAACTTATATTCTGTGAATCTTAAATAGGTTGCTCATTACTGGAACACCGCTACAAAATTCCTTGAAAGAACTCTGGTCACTCCTGCATTTCATTATGCCGCACAAATTCGACGATTGGGAATCATTTGAGCAAGAGCATGACCATGCAGCAACTAAAGGATATGCCAAGCTACACAAACAGTTGGAACCCTTTATTCTGAGACGAGTCAAAAAAGATGTTGAAAAATCATTGCCTGCCAAGGTAAACTTCAGCTTACATTATAGTAGCAATGTGCCAAATCTGCAATGTTCCTGAATGTCGAATTTTTGACCAATGTAAATGTATGTATTTACAGGTTGAACAGATACTTCGCGTTGAAATGACTTCCTTACAAAAACAATACTACAAATGGATTCTAACGAAAAATTACACTGCACTTCGGAAAGGGGTAAAAGGATCCGTGTCATCCTTTGTCAACGTTGTAATGGAACTGAAGAAGTGTTGCAATCATGCAGTCCTGGTCAAACCAATTGAAAATCCATCCGGAGACAATGTAGTACAGCTGATCAAAGGCAGTGGTAAACTCATGTTGTTGGACAAGCTCTTAGTTCGTCTCAAAGAAACTGGTCATCGGGTTCTCATCTTTTCTCAAATGGTCCGGATGCTGGACATCATTGCGGAATACTTACAGCAGAAAAGATTTGCATTTCAAAGACTCGATGGTTCAATCAAGGGAGATATCCGGAAACAGGTAACTTCATGTCGTACCTAAAGTAAAATTCTTTTGATGGATCCATGAAGTTAATAATATCGATTTTTACAGGCATTGGATCATTTCAACGCCGATGGTTCCACTGACTTCTGCTTTCTCTTGTCCACAAGAGCAGGTGGTTTGGGTATTAACTTGGCTACAGCTGATACTGTGATTATATTTGACTCTGATTGGAATCCACAAAATGACTTGCAGGTGGGTGGGTAGTGTATTGCACAGTAGCATTCCTTTTTAGTTTAGAAGTGGCACGGTTGATCAAAATTATTTAATTAATATTATTGAAGGTAATAATGAAGAGTTATTTTTTATATTAAGTTTTATCTCAATTGCCGTCATAAAAGAAACTCATCATGTCAATGGTAATATGCAGGAGGGGTAGGGTAGGGCTAAGTAGTATACGACAAAGATATTAGATATGAATACGATTCGATTCAGGCTGAGTTGGAGGACAACGTAGCACTTATGACTTATGCACATGGAAACAGCCCACTCATCCTACGGCATCCCAATTTTTGTGTCAATATCCATGAAAGCTATGTATATGTATTAATAAAAGAGTGAAGAGTTAATATATGTATAAAAATCAATAAAAGTCATTACATATTCTATGTTCTTAACATAGGTTTTGTTGATATTTCGTAAAGGTTTCTAGTTAAACTGTTAAAGCATAGTTTTGTTTAGCGTCTAGTCAGGAATTCACGATCAAGTTTATGATAAGGTTTACGGTAGGTTTACCCAATGTTCTTGAGTGGAACAACAGTATGTCCATAGAAAATACTGGGCTCGATCCAGTAATAAAATCAACAAAATCCCCACGGGCAAGTTGTAGAGAGCACTACGGAGAAATATTGTATGAAACGAACAGGAAGTTCCAAAAGTGGTGCAAATGCCAACATTTGTATATATCATGAGTAAATTGCTTACTTGGGCCCGCCTGACCTTTCATCACACTTATATTTCAGGCTCAAGCTCGGGCTCATCGAATCGGTCAGAAGAATCAAGTGAACATTTACCGTCTTGTCACAAAAAACTCGGTTGAGGAAGACATTGTTGAGCGAGCCAAACAGAAAATGGTTCTGGATCATTTGGTAATTCAGAGAATGGACACAACCGGTCGAACTGTGCTGGACAAAGGTTCAAAGAGTGGAACTCCCTTTAATAAAGAAGAGCTTAATGCAATTCTCAAGTTTGGTGCTGAAGAGTTGTTCAAAGAGGACGAGAATGATGGAGAAGATCAGTGTGACATTGATGAAATTCTGAGAAGAGCTGAAACTCATGAAGATGCTGGCGTTCGACCTGGTGACGAGCTCCTCTCAGCTTTCAAAGTTGCCTCCTTCAATGTCAACGAAGAAGAGGAAGAGCAGCCAATGGTCAAAGACTGGGATAATATTATTCCGGAAGATGTACGAAATGAAATCGAAGCGCAAGAGCGAGAAAAGGAATTGGCCGACCTTTACCTTCCGCCAAGGTCGAGCCGAACTGCGGCTGGTGTTCCTATGGACACGAACGGAAACACAGCCAACAACAAGGAAGCCCTTAAGAAAATTAAACGGAAGAGAAAGCGAGAAGCACACAGTGAGGATGAGTCAGATTCGGATGGACGACCCAAGAAAAGAGGGCGACCAAAGGCTCATGGGAAGGACGTCAAAGGTTTCACTGACAATCAAGTACGGAAATTCATTAAAAGCTTTAAGAGATTTCCAAAACCACTTTCGCGGATTGAACTGATCGCCAAGGATTCTGGTTTGACGGACAAGTCAATAGCTGACTTGAAGAAGCTAGGTGAACAGCTCATTAAAGGCTGCGAGGTAAGTTGAATTTTCGAATTTAATTGACTATTAAAATAAATGTTTTTTTATGAATGTATTTCAAAGTGTAAGTTTGCATCAGAAAAAATAATTGTAAATAATATATTCTTATTTCTGGCAGATGGCAATGCTAGACGGAAAATTAACCCCAACCCCGGTGCCAGCCAAAGTTCATATCAAAGAAGAAGCTCCTCCCGAGGGAGGAGTCGATGCCAAGAAAAAACCACGTGAGAAAGGTCCAACTTTCAAAGTTGCAGGAATCAATGTGAACGCTAGAACCCTGTCAATCGCGATCGACGAATTAAAACCACTTGCTGAGGTTATGCCCGAGGACGCAGAGGCCAGAAAATCCTGGAAATTTGAGTTAAAGTATGCACCAATACCAACTACTACCTACTTTATTTGCATTTTTTTACACCATTGGAAAACATATACTTATTTAATTAGCAATTTGCTTGTTTTATGATAGAACTAAAATGCCCCCATATGACATTGAATGGGGTCAAGAAGAGGATACGAAACTTCTGCAGGCGGTTTGGGAATTCGGAACTGGAGCTTGGGAATCTGTTCGAGAGTCTGACCCGCTACTTAAAGAGAGAATATTTCTGGAGACTGACAAGGAGAAAAAGCCCCAACTAAAACATGTCCAGTCACGGGCCGAGTATCTAATGAGAGTTATCAAGAAACATTTGGCCTTGACTCAAAAAATTGCAACGGTGAGCTGCTTATTCCACATTGCATGCTGCGGCTGCGAGACACTAATTATGTACTGGGCGCCGATTGTGAATATCATTAACTATTCTTAAATGTCCATGTGCATTGCATTACAGAAGAAACCACGTAAAGTGCGAGAGAAAAAAGACAAAAAGGGGAAAGGAGATGACAAGGGTACCAATGCAGCCGGTGGAACTGATACCGGTGCGGACGGCGTGAAGAACAACGACAAAAGTCCTACTAAAGAGCCAAAAAATCGAAAGCCAAAGAAGTCAAAGGAGCCGATGCACTACTCGGAAGGTGCAGATCCAACTCCTCTCTATGTACTGGATGGTTTGGATCCAAAAATATTTAATGATGTAAGTAGCTGTCAAAGTCAACTTCTTCGAAATGATTGAACATGTTTAAAAACTCACACCACTAGTAATTTCCCTGACCTTTACAGTGTAAAGAAAAGATGAGGCCTGTGAAGAATGCTCTCAAATCATTAGACAATCCTGATACCAACCTGTCTGAAAAGGAGCAGATTCGTCACACTCGAACGTGTCTCATTGCCATTGGAGATCAGATTCAGAAGTGTTTAGAAAAATGTCCAAACGAAGCTGAAATTAAGCACTGGAAAAGGTATAATTGAAATGAAATGGTCTCTTTTGCATTTATATGCAAACAATGAACGTTTATAACTTAGATATCGATCTGTTTATAGTCATTTGTGGTTTTTCGTCTCAAAATTTACCGAGTACGACGCAGCCAAGCTATATCGACTGTACAAAAAGGCGTCCAAGAAGAACGACGCGAAAGATAAGGAGAAATCTGTCAAACACGATAAAGACAAATCCAAGGAACCATCCAAACACCACAAAGCCAAGAATGAGAAGGAACAGGAGACCAAGAGTGAACATAAGAAGACGAAAGAGCCGGTCCGGAGTTTCAACGACAACTCTAACTCATCACATTCATATGCCAATAACTCGGATAAGAAATCTGCCCCAAAACCCCCGAACTACGACCGAGACAGGAAACGAGAACGATTTGCTCGTGAAATGGGTGAAATGTCCGCCGAGCCCGCTCGAGTTCCGCCACCGAATCCTCCTCCATTTATTGGTAAAACTGAAGAGAACCACACTTCACCCTCTGTGAGCCCCAAGAAATTTCCTGCTGCTGCTGCTGCTCACATTCCCAATGGCCCCCCGACATCGTTCAGTCCAAGTGGTCCATCCGGGGGAAATGGTGCGGAATTCCATCCTTACAACTCGCATAATAATAGTGTCTATCGTGGAGACCGTGGGCGGGATCGGGACAGAGACCGGGCGCCCGGTGACCCGAGAGATCGAATTGGACGGCATGCAACCAAGAACTATCGGAACGACAGAGATAGTTATGATCGGGACAGGGATCGCGACAGAGATCGTGACAGAGACCGTGTTCATCCTCCAGCGCCTAATCTGGATCGTTCTGATAGAAGCGATCGTGGTGGAAGGCCTTGGGGTGGT
>JAQFXY010000862.1:0-15649 GCA_034693865.1 Ceratophysella sigillata | reverse complement strand
CGACACGAAAAGCTTACCAAGTGGATCTTCGAACGCCATAAACGCGACCCAGCAGAGGTATCTGTCCATACTGCTGCAATATGGAATACCTCCAAATATATATCGTATACATATCGCGGAGGTGTCAAAATGTTATGTGGGAGAAGTTTTACACTCGTTTTATAGGTATCACTATGACTTACTTAGTACTGGAAGCAATATACATCTAATGCTTCTGATCATACTGCTATGTCGTACTGCTTTAAGCAACACTGCTGCTAGGAGACCTGTTTAAATGCGGCTCTAGAGTGAACAGGAACCTTTGCAAACTGGCAAGGACAGCTATAGCGACATGACAAGATCCTCTCATTGAACCGTATTGGTCTTCAAGTCTTCAAAGGAAGATTTTAAAATCTGCAAGTGGTTGTTTGTTGCCTTTGATCAAAAAAGATTGCCAACTGGAACCAACCAAGGCCTTTACACCGTGGTTGTGCAACAGTCATCTTGAACTCGAGCAGCAGCCCCTTCCGGGCATTCGGATATCCGGATTCACAGTATTTAAGCTGCTGCCAGGTGCTCCGATGCCTGATACCTGGGTTTCTGAATGACAATTTTCTGTTTAAATGCCAGATGCCCGGATGTCCAGATACCAGCCTAGATGTTAGAATGCCTAAAATTTATTTACTAGCTAGATTGTGTCGCTTCAGCCAGGAGCAGCCTGGTGATCGCTCGAGGTGGATAGCGGCGTAAGCCCATTACTGTGTCTCTCCATCATTAGTAGTGGGTTAGTTGGAGGAGCGAAGCCAGGAGAGCCCATTATCAGTCTGGCGTGTGGGCTCTAATGAAAATGAATCCGACCTAGGCCAGCCCATAAGATCCAATCCACTCATCAAGTCCGAACTGAAGGCCCATCATACGCCAGGAATACTAAATACCCGCCTGTAACCAAACACGGGATTCTGCTCCATTCCTCGGCCTGATTCCACTCGCCTCCGGTCTTCTGAATAATACAGATCTCCTCACATCCGTCTGGTGGCCAGCCACCGTCATTGTGCAGACCATGCTAAACCGCCTCTACTCACGCTTCCAGCCTCGTATTCCAGTGGATGGCTTTCCAAAGAATTGGGACAAGTATGCTTCCTGACTTCTCATTCTAATTTTCAGAGCTGATCACCAACGCGATAGAAAGAAACTGATTACCCAGCAGATCCAGATATGCAGATTATCTCATTGCAAGTGAACCTGGTATAACGAAGTGGTGCTAAGAATATCAAGGCTCAACTTGATATAGCACAGGCTGGATTTCGACTTGCACATCCAATGTACAAGTTATGAAGAAAATTCTGAAAGTTTCATTCTTAAGTTCTATCTGTATTACAAATCCAAATCGACGAAATTCCCAAACTAGCTGATATACATAGCTGCTAACAAGCAGAGTTCCGACGTGGTAAATATCAGATGGTAAATATGTGGTAAATAACGGTATGTGAAATAGTGCCCAATTGGTAAATACGATATTAGGTCAAGCATTTTTGGCGAAGAATAACTCCATTTTCCCAAAGAGTGTGCTGAATGAATCAGTAATGGCTACGCCTGATCCTGTTGACTTTTGCTAAGTCGGAGAAATAGTGACAAGATTCCTACTGAACTTATTAATTACATTGTTTCGAAGTCCATCTAGCACTGCTTCCATTGAAAGAATTTTTTCAACTTATGGCTTTGCTCACACAGATGGTAGAAAGCGTTTGAGCCAGGATAGTAGTACTGTTCAGACTAGAGCTCGAAAATTTCTTGGTTATTCCATTGTTTCAACCCTGATTTTAACCAATGAAGTAAAGTATATTCCTATAAATTAAATTATCTAAGCTCATTTAAGTTGATTGACTCATGTAAGTGCTGCTAGTTAATGTAGCCATATCCGCATATGATAAAGTCATACCTGTTTCAATGATTTGCTAACCTAAGGTACTGTAAAATCATACATTTGCCACTATTTACCGTTGTTTACCATTATTTACCACCTGGTATGCACAATAACAAAAAAAATTGTTAAGTATAACACTGCTTACAGGTAAATGATAAGCCTTTCATATCTGGATAGACGGCTAGCTCTGCCTTGCTACTGCCTTGTCCGTACTGGAGACAAATTGAGTTAGTGCGACTACTATGGTCCAGTCCGTCACATGGTATGACGAACTTGCACTAAGCAACATCTTATAAGGTGCGAATTTCCAAGCAAACACGGCAGTCTGTCGCAGGAAGCATGCATCCAACTGGCTTATGAGTAGCTCTGGATGTCGTGAAGTGGGCGAAAGTGAATGCCCCTTCAAAAAACCTCAAATCCCCGTCAAACTGGTCTGCTGCGGTCTGGCTGGATTAGCCCGAGCCGAGTTGAAGCCGAGCCCAAAGCCCAAAACCAGGGAAAAGCCAGTGAAAGTTGTGTCTAATCTCTGATGCAGGATTAGAGGGAGAAGAATTACAAGTGTTTGGAGCAGAGAAATGATTATAGAGATACTGCCGAAGACCACATGAAATGAAAGTGCCTCTTTGATCATTTGGAAAGTGAACGCTTCAGAGCCATCACATCATACGTTTTAGGATGCTCTACAGCAACGACACGCTTAGAAGTGTACGAGTTCCGGGGGTCCCGTCCCCTACGCTCTCAAAATACTCGCTGGTATTCCATTCTCATTAAGGCCCAAAAATATTCGAATGACGTTCGACAATCGTCTGCTCAGTATTTCATATATTAACCTAGTATTTCTGCTACGAAATCTAGATTTACGAGGTGTTTGTTAAACCCGTGCGAGTGGAAGAGCAACATAAAATACTTAATATGATTAGCCTTACATGACATGCTTGTGTATGTTGGAATATCAATGTAAACGAATTTTTGCCCTTATGGCTCAGATTTTGGCCGCGTTTTGAATGAATAAAGTACAATAAGAAAACGAAACGGCAAAATTGAGCCGCAATTTGTTTTTTTTAATGTTGTGTTACTCATTTATTTTAACCAACATTTCGGTGGAAGGGGTCCGGACTCTCCCGACACGGTGCTAGTAACGCCCAGGCCCAACATCATAATTTGGGACCTATGATCTGCACAGACTTCTAATTAGGTCTTTATAGGATCCTTTGAAAGGTGAAAATAAACGTGCAAGAGGGAGAAATAATGACTTTTTAACATATAATAACCAGCTTCAAACCAAGTCAAAAGAAGTTTCGAGTGAAAATTTTGTATAATAATTTGCTCAGCGACGAGAGTGAAGCCGTACGCCTGTGTTGTAATTTAAAAACAATTTTAGTATAGCTATCCACTAGCTTTGTTATATAGGAAATGATCGAAATAGTAATTAGACAATTGTTTTCGTTAGCTCGCCATTCGTAATAGCTGGAATACGAAAACATGTTCAAATCAAACCGCATCAATTTAATTGAAATGGATGAAATGATTGTGTTGCTCTAAGAAACGAGTACTTAATTGCACTACGGACTTCTTCATCATGAAGCATTGCTTGGAAAACATATAAGTGGATTAAGGGAGTGTGTCGATAGAATTACCTAAATGTAAGAGTAAGTAAGATATGGAAGTCGACTGGACGTGAACACGTTCCGTAACACGTGCACTTAACAGTACCGAAAAGTCTGATAATAAACTGTCAATTTCCATGAGTTCTGCTTGAAATCTTGTTGGCCAAAAGTTATATTTCCTTTAGGGAAAGTTCATTTTTATTTTACTGCAATTATGCTTATTGTAGATGAAAATAGACAATGCAGTGCATCGATTTTGGTTAAACAATGTAAGTAATTCGGGAAAATGAGCTCACTTCACATCTAATGCTTTTGATAGAGCATCCATACACTCCGTAAAATTGTTTGAGCCTCAAGATAAACTAAGTACACAAAAGTAATACAAATAAATAACAAGGAATTATTAGTATTGGAAGGATTTTGACTTTGAGTTTTGACTTCCGACTATTTCCCCCGTTCTTTCCTGTTTGTTTTGCGGGTTGGCATTTGGCATTAGGCTGTAATCTGGCAGAAATGTTGGCTTGGCTGCCGCTTATGTTGCACTTTTACATTAGTTTCTCCATTAGAATGAGCTGTCTAAATGCCTAAAAGCATTTTTCCTTCCTGCTAAAACTTTTTTTTGTCTGTTTATTTATTCATCGACACGACTGAGTCCATTAGATTTCTTTGTCCAAACAGTGGCTTGCGGGCTTGAAGAAAGAATCTAATACAATAGGTAAAGTGAAGGGGAAAACTGTCGATTGTCAACTAAAGCCAGTTCAACTTGGAGTTGAAAAAAATCGACTCATCTATCTTCCTTCCTGTCGTGTGCAGACAATTTAATTCTTTTGATAATCATAAAAAATAAGGCTGGGCTTAATTACGTATCTATAGCATCAACAGCGGGAGGGAGATATGTATTTCAGACCAGAAGGGCCTAATGGAATGAACCCACGTCCACGTCATGCCTTGTCCAGACGTACCGCAGAACCAGGTTCACCCACAAGCCTTGACGTATTTGATTGAAGCTGTTAGAAGGCAGAATACAATAGTTCAGCTTCTGCAATACATGAACGCAGAATAGGATATGCAGCGCAGTGTGTCTTATTTTGCATACAATATGAAGACAGGCCAACGAACATCAGCACACAGATGAAACCACCAATCGCATTTACCAACATATTGATCATACCTGACGTCACCCTCAATTCCGGTCCAGAGCAGCCGCAGCCTGGTTTTTGGAGATGAGTCCGTTTTATCTCTTGAGTGTCCGCCTATCTATCATGTTGGTGGGAACAATGATGTTTGTGAGTGAGATCTGTGCGTGGCAAGTGGGATAAGTCGTTGACAAAAAAATGCAAAGCAAAACAAAGGCAGCGTGTCATTAGTAGTGGAATGGCTGAGGTTGGGAGTGAATACCCCTTGTCTGCCTGCATTCACTTCAACTTTTGCAAGGATTCAAGTCGTTTGAATGCCCTGCACATTGGGATCGAACCCAAACCCCCCGAAATGATCGAGAAAATAGTTTTTAACAGTTAAAGTGTATAAATGTAGTAATGACCAGTATCCTATCGACTCAGCTATCTTGAAAATGCAAGGTATAAGGTTAGGAAGCAGTGCCATTTATGGCTTATTCTTATTATCCACAAAATTTAATCTCAGTGTATTTTGATGCAACATATTTTGCCATAGAATTTGAAGGCCTGCATCCAGCATAGCATTTCAGGTGAGCACTAAGCATGTTAATTCAAAATAAATTCATCTGTAAAATCCTGCAAACAATAATCAGAATATGCGTGAGTAAATCCTAAGTTGATCACTATTAGCAAATAGGCTTTAATAATTAACAGCTTCCAGTCTAATTTTAAGCTTCTATCGTGAAACACCCTCGAAACAGTACTAAGGGTACGGCTCTTGCCTATGGTCCCTGACTTTAATTCCAACACTCGGTTTGAGTGTGCCCGACATGCTTTATCATCCTATTTGGACCAAATGAGCGATTTCAGAGTATTATCAAGTCTATCTGAATTGTTTTGTTCCGATGTGGATGATAGAGACGACAATTCACAAAACGGTTGGGGGTATGGTGTATTCAAATTCAGATTGTATTTGGAAGCTGAAGTCTGACATACATATGATTGAGCGTACCATTTAATCCAATACAGTCAACTGCTTTAATTTAAATACCGTTCACCATTCATAATAAGGTTCCAATCACTCCATTGCTATTGAATGAAATACTTCCTAGCACAACCTTACAGGAGAGCGAAGAGAGAAAACACTACGAATGCACCCAAAACTTTAATGGTCACACGCAATGGTCTGGAATCAAGCCTGTTCTAGAATAAAGGCCAGATTAGGTTAACATAGTTCCTTATAAAAGCTGTAGAAGGATGGGCCTGAATTAGTTTTGGTTGAAATAACCTAACCTAACCCGAGCCAAAGGGTTAGGTAATGTGTGTAAAGAATCTGGACTGATGTTGAGACTGGGAATAGAGTGTTTGTGTTGAGAAGCACGTCTCGAGATAACTGCATTAGGGTGCATTATATATTTACACATTAGAGTAGAATGGATGGGCGAGAGCTGAGATGTGCGGAGACAGGGACGAGGACGTTAGTGGAGGCGAGCAGTAATAGTGAATTCATTTCGTATCCGAGAAGAAGATGCGAAAGGTCCCAGGGCCAGAAGGAGAGATATGCACACCTCTTTTGGCCCAAAAATATTTTTGTTTTATGAAGAAGAAGATGGGATTGGAGATTGGAGATGATGAGACGATTTTGAGGAAGGAGAGATAGTGCAGAATATAAATTGACTCCTATTCTTTCTCCGCCTGCCGCTCCGTCTACTCCATTATGCTCTTTCCACTCCTCCGCTCGCTCCATCCATCCCAGCTCATGCAACTACAGCCAAGGTGGAGCCCTTCCAGACTTTACAGACCCAGCTTTTATTTCGTCATTTTTAGACCAGAAGGGGCTGACACCCTTGGGCAATTGGAGATTTGAGTACCGTCGTCTCTGGTCTGGTCGTCCTGTCGGGTCGTGGCTCTTCTGCTGCCGTAAATCAGCAAATGCGGAGATAAACTGATGGAATTGGTTTCCAGTTAACAACTCGTTTAGTTACAGCTAAAAAGTATGGTCCAGACTTGAAAGCAAAATTTTGAAACAATATACCATCACACGTTTTTCGGGGAAGATTATCAGAAAATGCACAAAATATTCTGAAAAATGGATCTGTGCAACGACTATTGTGTTGGATTTAGCTTTGTTTCGAGTAATGGTGAAGATCCCGTCACGTGCACCAAGCGAACAATGTTGCTAAGCTTGCTCGAAAAAGCGATTTATTAATTTTCAAAAGGAACATTGATTTCCTCTTAGTTATTCGTTCGTTACCCGATACACATGTCTTGAATCCAGATACTAATTAAAGATTGGTAGAATTTCTTCAAATAAGAAAACTAATTCTCCTGAAAGTCCTCAAATAATGTCGATTTTTGATTGAGAAACTCTAAATCTCATCCAATAGATTTCTACCGATATTATTTTCATTTGAAATTGCCCATTATTACTATTCAAGAACATGTAACACTTTTGGACCTATTTGTGCTCCGTTGTCCAATCAATCTTTACAGTATTATACAGAACGAATAATTTTGCACGCAGAGCACGGACTTGAGCCGCGGAAGGCAGGATTTTATTTTCCATTTTTATTCTCAAAGTTTGAGCTACTGATAGCAGGCATAAGGCATAATGTGTAGCCCTTCCGCAGCGGGTTATACAGTTCGCTCACTTGAAATTTGTGAAACGTCCATTTATAAAGTCAGTCCATGTGGTGAAGGGTATTCGATGGAGAATATGCTTCATTCCAGCCGCAAGCGGTTCCAGCTTAACAACTGTTGCCCCAGAATATCTCTAATCTCCAAACCTAACCCTCAGCCTCTGGCTTTTGCACTTTAATGCAGTCTACGAGTTACGGTTCAATGAATACTTACAGGCTTTTTAGCTTTAATATTCTCACGTCGGCAGATTAAACCAAATGTCTTATGCTGGCAAGGGAAATAAGCGTTTTTCTCTTGGCCAAAGTAAATGCAATACGCATACTTAACTTACCATAGAACTATTTAGTTGAACTGCATTTGGCTGCAGCACGGCAAGTAATTACTTTCCCGTTTCACGTTGATTTGATATTCTGCCCGTTTTCCATGTAATTCCAAGCCTGAGTCAATTTGGAAACATAAACACGGTAGCGGGAAAGTTCTTGTTTTTGTACAGGAATATATCGGACACGGATATTCTTGAGGCTTGACGTTATCGCGACTGAGCTTTCTTTTTGTCGTATAAAATTAGGCTTATCAAAATACGGCATGCTGTCATAGACAAACAATACTATCACAAATCACGGAGCTCAAAACCCTCTTCTGCTTACTTAAGTGCTTCAACTTTTCCCAAACTTTCCCAACTGACTTAAAACTTTGAGAGATAATCATTTTCATATCTTCCAATTTGCAACCTCCTTGTAACTTTTAAATGGTGAGCTTTGCGTTTTAATAACTTTGAAGATTTTCTTACAATTTCTTATCTCAATGCCTTATAGAGATTAAGTGGTAGCCACGTGCGTGGTTGGTCCTCACTTTTTATATACTGACCGTAAAAGCAAGACCGTCTCTAGACTTCGAGTCCGGGAGGGCTCCAAAAATTGGTGAAAAAATTTCAGCCGCCAGAGGCGGAAACAATACAGGTTTATCGTTTAAACATTCCGTTTTTGCCTTGATTTTGGAGTTACAATGTACTGAATTTAAAACTTTCCAATGAGAGCAGCACCGCAGGCGAAAACTCTTCGATTTACACTTTTAATTTACATATTTAGCATTTACATACACACGTACTTCAATTATTAGGTTCTTTCGGGGGTTCCGAAACCGCCGGGTCAGGTGCTGGGGAAGATATTGGGTAAACGTTGGAATTGGACACGTGTAGACGAAGACACGTTCGGCCTGAAATGTAATGAAAATTGGATCCAAGACGCTTCAAAGCTAAGTACCTATGTACTTCTTCTGAGTGCAAAAATAATTTTTTCGAATCGAATAATATTCTTCAAAGAATTTAAACATTTTTGGAGTTGCAAGTTGCAACTAACATCAAATACAACCTTCTACGTACGACGTCAAATAATACTTCACTTTAACAGTGCACAATGATGGCCAATTATTGGAATGCACAGTTCTCTCGTGATCAACATGTAATACTTAAATGTTTTTCAGTGTACTTGCATGAGATTATGATTGCTGAAATGAACACTTGAATAAAGTTTATTGAAATTGGAAATTGTAATTGAATCTCCTGAAATACGGCTTCACAAAGAGCTACGTGAGAGCATAAGGAGGCTCCCACTTTACATTTCACAGCTACTTACTTTGATACTTTTTGTTCTTCTTGCATTATGCGGGTAAATACATTTGGTACATTGAAATTGAATGATCAAAGCCCACAATATGACTGCAATCGTTAAGGATTTATAAATCTGGGTCTCAGTCCTTTGAAACTATGTGTACATGACATTACATGACAACTGCGCAAAAACAGCGATGATGCGATGCTTCATACAAAATATGTATTAGCTTGTAATGGATCCGAGAAACAGTGTGTGAAAATAGAATTTTTTTTTATACCGGATGTAATATTAAATAGTACAAGGTTTCCAACCGTCATTTTCATAAAAGCTTATCCAATTTAAGGGCATTAATTAGGCAAATTTTGTTAAGCAAAGTAATCTCTGAGTTATTCTGAAACAAGATTATTCTAACCAAAACGAATGAAATCGGGACTTTGTTATAGAACGCACTTTTATGGTATGATAAATTCAATTAGTACCAATTCAATTCATATTATAAAATCTTAGAGTTCAACAGCTCTATGTATTCGTCACTGCATGGACATGTCCGATTTTTAAGTTTGGTAAACATTTTCAGGATGAACTGATCCAGAATTTATTTATAGAAAAACCATAGTTTCCTACAATTAAAATAACGAGCTTAATATCTCTGCAGTGAATGACTAAGTACGTAGCTATAAAATTGGGTCAATTGACCCAAAATTACTATGCTAGCGTTTTGCACGGATTTGTGGATTGTTAGCTCGTAATGATAAACAGTCAGTCTGTGTCTCCATTTCTTTGTATGGCTGCCGCTTGTACATCTTGATTTTTGCTGACATCAGCAGCTTCATTTCATACACAATGCACCTGTATTGTATTAATTTACAAAGCTACCTCATCCTGCTCCTTGTTATGCATCGGAATTTGAATCTGAACTTGTGAGTACGTGAGACGCCGACACATCTCTTCTCCAAGCTCAACTCAAGCTCATGTGTGTGTATTTGAGTTTCTGGTCGCGGTCCTGCATGCTCCGTCGCCGCCGTTTCCAAATCCTCTGTCTCCTCAACTCTCTGCCTTCTTCCTTTGTTTTGGTTTGGGAGCATTTCAGTCGAGAGACGACTCGGAGAGAGTCAGCACGTCCTACCTCTGCCTCAACTTCAACATTCATACAGATTCATTTCTGCATTTTGTACAGAAGGTTCAAGTTCTGCCTGCACCGCTGCTGCCCGGTTCCGTCGCTTTTGAACAATATTAAATTAGAGCTGGAGGTACAGCCACTGATCAACTCGTGGGCTCCAAAATTCCTAAGCCTTTCAGCAGCCTCTTGACCCGTCCTCAAGTGTCAAGTGGAGTGGGCAAAGCAAAGTGGACAAAACTCAAAAGTTGGAAAGGAAGAAGAGTAGAACAGGTTCGTTGACACTCTTGGTTTCATTCTTCTATCCTAATTTAAATACTTTCTAGTTCACTCTGCTCTGCCCTCATCGTCAGTCCGTAATGTCACGAATCTTTCTATTTTATAGTCTTCTCACTTGGGCTTTGAGACGAAGCGAGAGTATAAACTCGCTCACCGGCCTGATTTACTTAACTCACCGATAAGAAACTTATACGTTGTCAATATTCATAAGGCTCGCACAAGTGATTGAGCACATGAGGCTTGGCCTGTGTCCAGTCATGCATCCTCTTGTGTCTTGTGGTTCTGGCTTGCTCGCCTCTAAATACGAAAAACATTGAATACGATTACTGGCATGACTATTAATGTTGTAGCTGTAAAAGCCTTGTTCTCCTCACCTTCAGCCTTTGATGAGCAAGATTAGTCGGCACTTCGGCACAGTCCTTGATATGATATACGATGTCCGAAACCGCTAGCCCGTGTCGCTAAGATTAAGCGTTATTAGCATTTACGAGCCTTTTGTTAAACACATTTTCCTAGGCTTGGCTTTTGGCTTGAGCAAACATTTAACATTATTGGTCGGCGTTGGCTCAGATTTTGGTTTCAGCCTCAGATGTCAGAGACGTAAGACATGAGAATAGTTCTAGCGTATAAATGATAGGACCTAGCTACATTGTATGTTGTAATTAGTGGCTGAGCCAGAGGAAGCTTTTGGGTTTCAGCTTTGGTGAATTGTGGACCGAGGGTTTCCGTTTCCATTATCAGCTGTTTCTGTGAAGAGAGATAGTTGGATCATATATTATAAGGCCAACGCACTACGCTACGCATCGATCCAATGGTCCAGACACCCAGGCCAGGTACAGGTATATACGAGGTGAATAATGAATTACCTACTGTATACAGACTCTGATGTCCGTATAGCGTGTGTGCGGGCGGAGCCGTGCCAGGAAGGATTTGGGCAGGACAGGTAAATGGGCTGTAGTTCTAGAAGCTTGAGCTTCGGCAAACAATTTTAGGACTATTGGCTTTAGCCATGTGCCGTGTGGTTACTGTCACCAGTCACCACTGCAGCAGGCAAGCCAAGGTAGGATTCTCATTCTTTGGGACACAACGTGTGTTAGTATGAATGCGAAGGTTCACTCTTAATGTTAATCGCTAACCATTTTTGATAGATTGTCCATTGTCCTATTTTCACAAAAAATAAGAACGTTACAATCTGTTCAGCCTCTGACTCGAAAAGTATGGAGGATAAGGCGACATGTATGGGAAATGTGTGGGATAAGAATTCAGGTTAATAATTGAGATGATTATAGTTTGGGAGTGTGAGGAAAATGAATCATGGTGCAAGTGCTATAATGGTGCTGAATGGATAAGCGTACATGTGAACTATCAACTAGGGTCACCGGAGGCAGGTCAGCTAACTGTATGAACTCGGAACGTGCATGGTAGGCATCTAGTGATTGCGTAATAAAACGATTTTACATGACAGTGAGGTTAAGGTGAAGGTTAGCAGCTAGAGGCTATTATGGATATTAAGTAAGCGTTACAACAACAGGTAGTAAAGTAACAGGGTTAAGGATTACACTTGATCCCGTGTGAAACGGACTTGATTTATTCCCATGCCTGACACAACTATGTTAATTAAGCTAGTAATTAGTGTACAGTACAGTTATCTCCTATTTATCACCTCGTTAGCTACGCAGAGCTAGGTTAGAGTATTCATTATTCAAACAGCGAAGCTCGTGCTAAACAATTCAGTACACATTCGCATTGTTCTGTCCGTTTGTTTGGCATCAGTCAGTTGTGACTTGTGACAGATGAAAGAGCCAATACATTGTGCATGGAAGTAGAGCTTGCCTCGTGTCAGTCCGGTAAAATATTGCTTCAAAGTGTTCAGCTGTGCGTGTGATTAGGAAGTTCCTTTGCTATAACGTTATTTCAATTCGTT
This sequence comes from Ceratophysella sigillata, assembly GCA_034693865.1. NCBI lineage: Eukaryota > Metazoa > Arthropoda > Collembola > Poduromorpha > Hypogastruridae > Ceratophysella > Ceratophysella sigillata. The sequence goes on along the minus strand of JAQFXY010000862.1, from coordinate 3,451 downwards.
TGGCAGAGACCTGAAGTGATTGTTGCCAGAATTAACACTAAATCCGTTTGTTGCTGTTTTCGACCGAATTGGCTTGGTTTGCCTTTACAATTGGGTCTTCACTATTTGAACGAACAACGCAAGCTTGGTATTTGCGAATAATACTGTTTCCATTAGGAATTCCCAGTTGTTGGGTGACGAATAGTGGCTTTTTTAGTGTCATTCTTTTTGGCATTGACGATGTCAAATAAAAATTTTTGGAATTTTGTTTTCAGTAATTTTCCAAATGTACCACCAGTAAAATAAATGCACATTATAAATAGTGGTGCTTCTACGGTGGTAAGTTAGTTGTTTAGGCGTCCTAAGGTTGATAATCCCTTGTTGCTGTTAACTACGACGGATGGAGTTGGTTGGGAAATTGGAGGAAATTGAAGGGAATTGATCAGGTATGTGATGTTCCCTGTCCGTCTCTATTAGTAGCCTTCTGATCTCAAGCCAATCTCTCGATCTTTCCGCTGATCTCCTCGCAAACAAGTGTTTACTCGTTTCCATTCATCACTCCTATCTCCGATCCCCTGATCCCATACGATCTCTTTCTAGCTTCTTGTAACTCCGACTTATTCAATTGAAGGGACTCTACGTCAATTGCTTCCTGGCCAACCGATCTTTGTCAATTAAATAGCACTGCCCGGCTTGACTGAGCTAAAGTTATTATGGTCTCACAGTATTCACAGGTCAGAAGTTCGAAGAGCGCCTATAAAACCTGGCTTTCAAGGTGACTCTGTCGCCAACCCAGTCTGACTTGGTGACTCGTGACTCCTTTGCCAACCCAACCTGACTTGAGTTAAAACAGCGCAGTTAACAACCTTGAGCTACCCTAACTGAATAAGGAAAATTCACCGATCTTGAGGTTAATATTGACGGGGCGGGATTTAAGAGGGACGATTGAAGGCAGCCCGTCGTCCGGCTTCACTTTTTCACTTGACACTGACATATGACTCGTGGAAGCTGGATTCCCTTGTTTGTCAAGTTGTATGTTGTATGGGCTTTAATTCAGCGCTCAAGATCCTCTTCTCACCCTCTCCCCTGCCAACCGACACAAGAGCTTCTCCATAAGATCAGTTGTAAGCTTTTGTCACTTCAAATGTCACTCTGGCTGTCTGCTAAGAAAGTCCTCATCACTCATCCCGCAGCTACAAAGGCTTGATTCAATTAAAATTTTAATTAGGTTAGGTCGCTCATGTTTTTGTTTTCACTACAAAATGACTTTCCATTGTGTGCGGGAATTTAATTAAAGGGAAACGGATAAGATTTATGAATAATTCAAAAAAAGAATTCAAAATCCTCCAGTCTAAAGTCTAAACAATATGTTTTGTAGACATTGACTTTTATTCATGAAAAAGTCAGCATTTCCTCTTTAGTGGAAATTGAGTTGTATCGATTATTGGGCCTGGCTGCAGGAGTGGTTACTTACATCCGTACATGCACACAGTTCCTATTATACATACATAGTGCATGGGACGTAAGGCTGGAGTAGATCAGGCTGAACGGAGAGAGTATAAGTAGATTAGGGTTCATCAGCAGAGCTCTTGTTCCGCAGTTCCTTCCTACCTCCATTGCATTCTTCCAGTGGTTCTGCTTCTAAATGACTCTTCCTATTTAATGGGTGCGTACGGAGAAAATCAATCTTTATCAAGCCTCGACTCCCTTTGATTAAGCTAAGTAGATGAGAGGACTCTCTGGCTAATTAATCTTGAACTCAATCTCCCGTCCGCATACCAGCCCATGCCATGCCATTTCCAAGATCAGCCAGACCAGAGCACATTCTCCAACCAACACTGATAATCTCCGTACTGTGGTCTACTTTCCGTCCCCGTGGGATCAGAGATCAGGAGCATTGGGAAGTTGGAAAAACTTGTTTTTATTTTGTTACGATTAATCAAGGTAGTAGTTAGTGCTCCGTACTTACTCTTCTGCTACATTATTGTAGCATCGCTAGCATGGGGTACTCAACTCATTAGCTAGGAATTCATTCATTACGCTTGACGTTGACGCACTGGGAATCAACTGCTGCTGGGGAGACCGTGCTGTCGAACCGAACCAATTTATTTATTCCAATTTACGAACGCCAAATTATCCAAAGCTCCTCTGTTGGTAAATATTCAAATACGTTGGCCGTTTGCCTTGCCTTGCCAGCAATGTACCATCTCGTTACAGGGCGGAATATTCTGATTAGTGAAGCAGTTAATCCAGGAGTGAGGAGTGAGAGTGAATCGGTAGCTGAATTTTGGGTAATTAGTATGTTGTGACCTCATGTGAAAAGTGAGGAACGAGCCCCATTATGGACAGCTCTAGGAATGACACGCTGCAAGCCCGATTCCTAACTTCTATGCCCAATGTAATTGACTGCCCAGTTCGTCCGTCTACTATGTATGTAGTACAGATATGCCCCAAATGAATTGTCCGTAATTCAGATTTAGCGATTGTTTTTGGACAGGAGTAGACTGCAGTAAAGGGAGTGGACGCGCGTGTGGTCATGATGTTGATGGTGACCGTCAGAACCATCCGTCGTCGTGTCTTGCTCGTCCAACCACAACAACTCGTTTTCACCGTTTTCCGTTCCTCAGCAGCTTACATACTACATAGCACCAGAAGGGGAGATATTATGAAAAACATCCCATCTATCTGATGTGTGTGTCTGACTAAACCGTCAAGTTACAAAGCTAAATGAATAATGTAATGGAGGAAGTTAAATCCTTGTAATAATACTCCCTCAAAAAGAGAGGTTTTAAAACTCTTCTCAGGCAGATTATACAACAATTCCGGTGCTCCGTTATTTATGATTATTACAATTTTTTTACTACCTTTTTGCAAACTGTGTGAGTAATGATATTATTATGGAGTGGGACCTAGTAGTATAAGCCTCTATAAGCAGAAGATATCTCATGTTCCTGGCTGGCAATGGAATAGGAAAGGTCGAACCAACATTTTCATGGGAGGCGGACAAGTACAAGTTGATACGGTGGATGTTACAGTTTGCATATTATTCGCATTTTCATTACGAATACATATTTTAATAATTCCAACTTAGTATGCACATATGATAGAATTTTAGTTGATTAAATTCCGATCCCAACTCAAAATTAGATTTTTTTTTTATTTGCACCATTTATTCCCAATAATAAAACAATCATTCGTGAAATCACAAGTTCATTCTTCTATCGATTCTGCGATATTCATTTTTAGAGCATTCAAGGAAATCATTTGCAGCTAAATATAAAGGAAGCTCAGATGATGACAGTTGTGGATTTAGGAAATCTGAGAGTAAATCATAATTGAAAGAGTCGTGCCCGCGAACGCGATTCCCGTGAACGCGATTCTCATGAGTGCGAACAAAATTTCCCGTGAGTGCGAATCCGATGACGCGATGTTGCCGGACTGGCTCCAAACTGGTCGTAGAAATCCAAAATTA